>JAGHPS010001061.1:0-42734 GCA_020976635.1 Castanea crenata
CAGGCATTATGTCAAATTAATTAGAATGTGAAACTTTTTACCATTTTTTTTGTCTTTACTACAATTTATATTATAATTCTCTTAAATAAGATTGTTTTAACATTTTAAGAGTGAAATATATTGTTTCTTTCTAAAGTTTGTCTACTAAATGTTTATGATACCTAAAATTTGAAGTGAAGATTTTTAGTCTCTAAAAAAAAAAAGAGTGTTCTTGTTTCTCTATTAATTTTTAATTTCCTTAGTTATATGTCTAATAAAGCAATTACGTAACATGTTTTAAATGCCATTATTAGTTTATAACTTTTTTATTATTGAAAAGGTGTACACGTTTACACACAAGAAACAAGTCAAACCCATATAATTATGGTTTTTTAACATATCAAACGCATTAAAAACGGGTCTGTCTCCAAATTATAATATCTTAAATTATGGAATTTCAACTAAGCTCTCCTTTCCAAACTTGGCTGGTGGATTCTATCCGGAAAGGATTGTCTTTGTATTAAGGGTTTGAGGGCGAAATACAAGATTTGGGATAATTGGCTGGCTCATCATTCTCCTAGCAATGCTTCCCCCTTTTGGAAGAGCATGATGGGCACAAAACACCTTATTGCAAAGGCTGCTTGCTTTTTAGTAGGTAATGGGGATTCCATTAGAACATGGTCAGACTCGTGGATTCTTGATCTCCCTAGCTTCACCCCTACCCCTAAAGTTGATGCTAATTCGAATATTGCTTTAGTAGTCTCTCAGCTCCTTACTCCAAACCGAAGCAGTTGGGATATTTCAAAGCTAAGATTGTTGTTTGAGGAGCATGTGGTTGATCTAATCCAAAAAATTCCCATTCCTAGTTGCCCCAAGGAAGACAATTGGTCTTGGACTGTAACAAACTCCGGGTTTTTCTTTTTTTCTTTTTTTGGTCAAGTCCGCTTATTGGCTTTGTAGGGAAGGCTCTCCTCCCTCGAACTCTAACTACATTAGGTTTTAGATTTGGAGATCCAAAATTCATGAGCGCCTTAAGATGCATTTATGGAAAATTTCTGCCAATGTTTTGCCTACCAAGGAGGTAATAAGTATGTTTAATGAGAATGTGGATGGGAGCTGCCCTTTCTGTAATTCAACTTTGGAAACATCCCTTCATCTGTTCACGATCTGCCCCTTTGCTAAATCCTTATGGTTCCAAAGCCATTGGGGCGTGAGAATAGACTCATTGGCTTTTGGGTCAACATATGATTTTGCTAACTTCCTCTTGTCTCCCCCTTTTTTGGTTAATCAGTGTTTGGGCCAAAAAGAAAATTTTTTGTTGTATGGAGCCATCCTTTGTGACATGGTTTGGAAGCAGAGGAATCAAGCCCTATTTGGAGACAACACTCTAAAAACTAATGGGGTTCTTCTAAAATCTCATGTCTCTTCTCTGAGCACAAAAACTCCAAGGCCTCTACCACAAGACAACATGTTCCTTCCTCTATTCAGACTTGGATCCCTCCCCCAGGTTTGTCTTTTAAAATTAATGTTGATGCTACTGTAAGGCCACGCTTCTCTTCTATAGCCGCAGTGGCGAGAGATCGGAGAAGGGAGGTGGTATTCGCTGGTACTATGAAAGTGAATACCACCCTCCCTCTCCTGGTAGAGGCAGAGGCCATTAGCTCTTGCCATGGGTAATGAATGCATCATAGTGGAATCGGACTGCCAATATTATGTGCAGCTTCTCAATGATTTGGCCGAGACCCCTTGGAAGATCAGGTCCTTGTGCTCTGATTTGAGGATTTTGTTATTTGTTTCTGATAAGGTTTTTGTGAAGTGGGTGCCTAGGTTGTGTAATGCAGCAACCCACTCTTTAGCAAAATGGTCTCTATCTTGTAATTTTTTTGGCCTTTTTGATATTGGGAATAGCCCTGCTTGTTTTTCTTCCATTATTTTGGAGGAGTCTAATACGGCCTTGTAGACTGTTTTCTTCCTCTCAATAAAGTTTTTGGTTCATAAAAAAAAAAAAAAAAAATATATATATATATATATATATATATATATATATATATATTAAAAATTTCTTCACTTTTTTTCCTTCTAAATAAATATAATTTTATATTATTATAATTATTTAAGAAAAATAAAATTAGTTGAAATAGTACAGTAGGGCCCATGAATAGTACTAAAAGTGTAGTGGATTCTATGAATAGTAGCAAAAATAAGCTGAATAGTAAAATAAATTTAATTTTTAATTATTATCCAAACGCATTCTTAGGGTCTGTTTGGATCCGCTTATTGTTGAAAATTGAAAATTTATTGCTAAAAATACTGTAGCAAAATAATTTTTAAATTATGAATAGTGCCCATGGGACCTAGATTTATTGCTTTTTGCTGCATTTTTCGTACTTGTGGGTTCGTGAACAGTGCACGAGACCCACAAAAAAACGCAAAATGCCTACCGCGTTTGCCATGCAAATGCACACTTAGTGTGCGTTTGGATTGATTAAAGTTTCCAGATTATTTTACTATTTAGCTTATTTTTGCTACTATTTATGAGCCTCATTGTACTTTTTGGTACTATTCATGGGTTCCACCGTACTATTTCAGCTAACTTTTACCTTTATCTACAATACTTTCAGTAAAAAGTTTACAGTTTCAACAAATAAGCGAATTTTAAATAGACCCTTAGTCTATCGTGAAAAAATATTAAGTGTGTGTTTGACTCCAAATTAAAAAGCCGACTTATTTTATTATTCAATTTATTTTTACTACTATTCATGACCCCACTTCACTTTTTGGTATTATTCATAGGTTATACTGTACTATTTCAGTTAATTTTTACCTTTTTTTACAGTACTTTTAGCAAAAATTTTATAATTTCAACAAAATAAACGCATTCTAAACAAACCCTAAGTCTCACACTCACACAATATATTTAAAGGCCAGTTGATTAATGGTCATATATTCTAATGAAATACTTTTTTTTCTTAAAAAGAGGAGGTATAAAGTTTGATTTATGATAGTTTATGAGATAAAGGACGTCAAATTCTTCAATGGTTCCCATAGTTTTTATAAATAATAAAACAATTTATTTTTAAAAACCGTTAATGGTTTGTTAAATAAAATTGATACTTTGGAATTTGTTGGATTTATCTATTTAACGAGGGACCTAGAACCTTCTGATGAACCTTTTGTGTACCTAACCCAACTATTTTTTTTTAATAAATAGTATACTAATTTATGGCAATACCGGAGCCAACATACCATTAGCTTTCTTTGCTTGTAAAATGGCATGGAGAGTAGTGGAGATGGATATGACACCTAGGCGAGAACAAAGTTTTTCTTCAAACTGATAATGAACTTTTTGTGAACCTAATTCAACTATTTTTTTTTAAAAATAAATAGTATACTAATTTATGGCAATACCAGAGCCAATACCATTAGCTTTCTTTGCCTGTAAAATGGCATGAAGAGTAGTGGAGATGGATATGGCACCTAGACGAGAATAAAGTTTCTCTACAAACTCCTTATATATTTTTATATTGAGTGTGAATTTTGAAAATTTAATCGTTAGATTGCTTGTTCTTATTATATTCTTCATGCATGCAAAATTTTAAGAAGATTAAAGATCAATTGCTATCTCATTAAACAAATGTTAAAATTTCAAATTTTTATGATCTAAAATTGTGTATAAAAAATAAGTTTATCGATCGAATAGTAAATAATATCCAATTTGAACGAAATTTGATATACATGTTAAGAATATAAGGAACATGAAATTCAACTGTTAGATTTTCAAAATTCACATAAAAAAAAGATATATGAGAAGTTTGAAAAGTTTCTCTCCTACCTAGTTTGGAGAGAAACTTTGTTCCCTACACGATTACAAAAAGGAGTCCAAGTAGCAAGGGAACTAGTTAAACAATGTGAAGGTCTAATCAATGCGAAAAAGAAACATATGAAAAAGATTTTGTAGCGACATTAATGTCCTCAATGATGTTTGATATCGACCAATGAGTTGCATGACATAATTTTGGATGGGGTGAGTAACATTAATGTCCTCAAAGCTGAGTTATGTGACTGAGTTTTGTAATCAAACAAAAGTTTTTAAGTTTTTAAGTGATAGTGGGGTCTAGGTTATGAGTTATGGGTTTTGAGTTTTGAGTTTGAGTGATGAGTTTTGAGTATTGAGTTTTGAAAATTGAGTGATGACTAATCCAAACGAGCCCTAAGTCACTTTCAAAAATGATGTAGTCCAAACCAGCAGATATAATCCACTAGTAAACAACAAGAAGAAACGCTTTAGCTTCTGTCCAAAGAGGTTCACCTTTTACTTCATTCCCTGTCCAAGCACTTGTGATCTTATGATTCTTATCCAAATGGTTTCGACAAATAGGTTCAAGATACACATTATTTCGACAGGTAGCATCTCAAGCATGTTGGTATTCAGCCAAAAAAAGAAACTTGTTGGTGAAAAAGAAATTTTTTTGGTTATTACACTTAAGAGCTTTGGGTATAAGGAAGATGGAAGAGAAACTCTGAAGCAATTTGTTTCTGTGCTTAACTAGTTTGTTTCTAAAAACCCGAGTACCCAAATGATTTAACCAGTTTGGGTATGAGCGGTGAGCCTAAGAAATTTGTACATCTTTCAACCTTCATATGAAGCCCACAACTTAGTCTTTGGACCCTACTCAATTTGAATATAACTGAGTTGGAGATATTACTTTGGGCTATTGACTAGTGTACAAATTCAGCAAAAAAGAAGAAGAAAAGTCCAGTGTGCAAGCTGAATTGTGGACACTGAGCTATGGGCTCACAAAGGCCCAGTCTTTATATAACCAACTTGGATATAGACATTAATTGATTAGTGGGTGGACCTTTCACTCAGGGAAAGGAAAGAACAACCCCACCAAACCCAAAAAACAGAACAAAACAAAAAAAGAACAATAAGAACGAAATAACATAATTATAAATTGGATGATTCATATTTGTTGTCAAAAAAACCTTCAGCTATGGTCGAACAAAGCATGTGGTGTTGTGATGACCCATATTGGGGGACAGAAAGGACTTGTGAAAAGTCTACACTGTTACTGTACTCCCATGTGTGGTCTAGGATTTTGGGGACTTAAGTTTGAATTTCAGCTCAAATGGCATCAATGAAGAATTCTATGGTATATTCCACTTGAGTTTTAGCTAACACTTTGTTGGGTGCTGTAAGTTATATCATTCTTTCTGTACTGGCCTCCATTCAATGTGCTGTTGCTTTAGGCCTCTAACAAAGCTAGGTCGCCTTTTGATCATTTTGTAATTTACGGTGCAGAATGATGATGGGATGAACCTTTGCTTTCGGAAATGACTACTTCTCGTTATTGCTATTCATAATGGAAAATTGAAATCAATGAATTATGCTATTCATAATGGAAAATTGGCATCAATGAAGTATACTATGGCATATTCCAAGGACCCTTGCATCAATCTGAAATGAGAGACTACCCAAAATTGAAATAGGTTTTGCCTAAAATAATAAATGAAATAACAAGATTTTTTTATCGTTGAAAAACAAACCATTTGTTTTATTGAGTTAACGGAAACTTCATAGTACAAGATGGGCAACATTATTAAGGATGTCCTCTAACCATATTTGTGAATCAGGATAATATTTAACTAACTTAGCCAAATTATCAGCCACTGCATTTCTCTTGCGTTTTATGTGAGAGAACAAATAGCAAGAAAATTAATTGTCAACAATTCAAGCAATTTTATGAGTGCGAAAAATGGCATAGAAATTATAAATGGTTTAAATTTGTTTATAGATGATTTTGCAATCACATGCGATTACGGGTTGTAACAAATTTAATAAACAAATTGATTCTTAAAGTTTTAATTTAGTCATATTAGAGCATCCATAGCAGATGTGTCAAATGCCAAATATTTGGCACATTTGACACACCAAACACAAAAAACTCCCTTTATCAAATGTGGTAAATGTGTCAAATTTTTGCAACATATTACAGTACCCTCACAATTTGGCACGGTACGGAAAAACAATGGCAAAATATGTATTGTTATTTTATTCCTGTTTTCTCTCTCCTCATCATAGATATCTCTTTCTCCGTCTTCTCATCTCTGTCTTCTCTATTCGTCTTCCACAGCACGCTGATCACCAAAGGCCACCACTCGATGCCGCCAACCATCTATCTTCTCTATTCCGCTTCGAGTTCTTTTTTTTTTTTTCTTGTTTTCTTTTTTCTGTTCACATTTTTTGGTTGTGGTTTGATGGGTGGGTTCAGATGGGCAAATCGATGGTGGGTGGGTTCGAGTTGTGGGTTATGGCGATGGGTGGGTTGAGCTTCATGGGTTATGGGTTATGGCGGTGAGTGGGTTGAGATGGTGATGCGCGGATCAGTGGTGGTGGGTGGGTCGGCTGGTGATGGGCGAATTGGTGATGGCGCGGTGGTGGTGTTGATCTCTGTTCTGATTTGTTTTTGTTTTTGTTTTTGTTTTTTTGTTTTGGTGGTTGTGATTTGATGGTGGATTCAACAGTAGTTGTGGGTTGATTTTGGTGGTTGTGTGTGTGTGTGTGTGTTTTTTTTTTTTTTTTTTTTTTTTCCTGGTGATTGTGGCCACAACAGTTTTTCTGGTTGTTGTTGTAGTTGCTGTTGTTGGTGTTGTTAATGATGATGACAGGAGAGGAATTTAATATATTATTTAATGTGTTGTATATATTATTTTAATGTATAGGATTGAAGTATAAAACATCTGATAAATGGGATATTGTAAAATGATGTGATAAAATAATAAAGTATGCTTTTGGTGTATCAAAATGACATTTTTTTTTGCAATATCTACTACGGATGCTCTTAGTAAAGTTCACTGAAGGAAAAATGAGTTATGTGCATTATACATTTACACATAACCGAACACAAAATGTTCCTATCAGTGGCTGGCAAACTTTGTCCTTCACTGAATCACAAGACAAAAATGTTGCCCCTATATAACAATTGGTAACAGCATTAAATACTTCATCATTATGGTGTCCATGCAAGAGCAAGACACATGCCCTTCGTAATATTGGAAGTGATTAGGAGAAGCATTTGGCATTGTTTAATTTGTGAGAAATCAAAAGCAGCGGAAGAAATTGACATACCCATGTCATTATTGTTCAAGTAATTTGCAAAGAATATTGACAGTTAAACGAGGAATTATAAGAAATTCTTATAGTTTAATCACCTTCTCCTTAGTAACGCTTTAATAAAGGACACATGTTTTTTTCAATGCTTGACTATAGACCCCTTCATTTAAGATTAGTTCTTTATTTATACTCCTCCCACCAAGGAGTATGTCGGTTCACCAAAAGAGGTCTATTTTACCAAATAATCTTATGCGACTTTTCATAGGACATGTAAAATTATATAATTATCAAATAAATAAATTTATATAAAATAAATCTAAATATATAATAATTAAATCATTCAAATAAATGCTATATGGACCACTTTAAGTCTCCTAATATTAATGGAGAAAATTTTACATAATTACAAACGTAGCGATAGACAAAGACAAAGATGGTATTTCTGCGTAACACATATATTCTCAAAGTCTTCTCCGTTGAGATAGTGAGAATAAAATGGACAAGAAAAGAATGGTCCACAATTTTTGAAATTATTTCCAAAATTTAGCCAAGCAAAGCAATTTGTTTGAGCACCAAAAGATACATGTGCACGAGCCAACGGAACGTTCACTAGTTTTTGAACATATAATGTGATGGACCAAAATGTTGATTATTTTAAAAGCAACAATAGAATTCTAACTTAGGTGTCTGTTTAGTGATAGTTGTTTTTTATCATTAGGTTAAGACTTAAGACACTAATTAATTTTTCAATTGATTTTTTGTGTAAATGCGGTTCAAATTCCAAATTTCTTAACCCACGAAATACTAATTTCTTGTTAAACTATATAAGACTAATATGATTTTGAACTTTCTTCAAAGACTAGTAATCATTTTTTCTTGGACCTCTTTTCCAACCACCAGAATATTTTTTAGACTTTAAGCATACGGAAAAGTCATTGAGTTTTCTCTAACATGCGTTACTTCCCACTTTTGACTTTTGCCAAAGGCCCAAAAATGAAAAACCATAGAAATTGTCCTAGGATTATGACATCTTCGTGGACCCAAATTCATGTTCTTTACATCCAAAAAGTTAGCGTTCCTTGAATTTTTGTTGATAAATGTCGCACAAAAAGTAATAAACAGAAGGAAGAAAATTTAGTGATCGGAGTATTTCAACATTGACAACTGACTTGTGACCTATACCAGCAACGACTTCCCCTTTCTTTTCACAAAATTCTTTTCGGAATATAAATTCTTTGTTCTATTATGAATATTCCATTTTATGAAATCTACCATATATTATTATTTTTCCTGTCAACTAAAAAAAAATCAGATTCATGACATAATATACATTTAAAAAACTATATATTTAATATAAGAGAGAAAGGAGAAGTGCTATGTTCCCAACATTCTCTCAACAAATCATATGTAGTAAGTTGTTATTGGTTCTAATTTGAATCTACAACTTAAATTACGTTTTTGCTTATCTGTAACAACCACTAACAACTTGCCACTTAAAATTTGTTGTGAAAATATTGTGAATATAGTATTTCTCGAGAAGGACAGATAAGAGTTAAGAGACTTTTTTTTCTAAAAATAATTTTTTGAATACAAGAGTTGGGAGAATCGATTGTGGCTATCTTCTATTTTGTTGCTAATACAATTGTGGCTATCTTATCTAAACATGACCATACTAACTTATTTATAGGGATGGAACTAGCATTTTAATTTTGGGAGTCGAATGAAAAAACATTCTTTTAGAATTCATGAATGAAAAATATACTAAAATAATACTTGTATCCATTTAAAATTTAATGTTAAGATATAAATAAAACTATAACAATGAAAAAATATGAATAAAAGAAAAGGCATAAAATAATTTTGTCTTGATACATTTTAAATTCATAATTTATTAAATGGCATTCAAAAGTCTTTGAAGTCCCCAAAATAATCAATGATTGATCTTATACTAAATTCGCAAGTCCCTTCTTCATTTTTATTGCGAAACCAAGTCTAGACAAATTTATAACTATAAATGTTTTTTCCTTCGGTTGTAGTAAAAAAATATGTTTAAAAAAAAAAGAACTTATAAAGAAGTTTTGTTTTTTTTTTTTTTTGGGGGGGGGGGGGGGGGGGGGGGGGGGAAACAAGTTGGTATGTTGTTAATCTTTTAATTCTTATTATCCACTTGGCACAATCAAAAAAGGAATAATGATAATAATAATAATAATAATAATAATAATAATAATAATAACAATAATAATAACAATAATTGTAAGGACGAAATTCGTGCCTAGGCCCAACAAGAAGAATGGTATAGGCCCAAAGAGCCTAAAACAATAAATTTATAGAGTGTAGGTCAAAAATCTTAATTCTAATAAGCTTCAACGGTAACAGCAAGGGCCCAAGATTTCAAAAAAATAAAGATGAACAAGTTTATGAGATGAAACCTATCCTCGGACTCAAGCCGAGGACCCAATGCCTCTATTTCTCTTCCCTTAAAGATTAATTAACAATATTCAATTTTCTGTCTTTTTTTCCTCCTCTGCTTCTCCGGGGCCTCCTTCTTTCTTATACCCCTCTTCCCTTTCATTCTTGCTCCCCATGTGTAGATTCCTAATGCCCTCCTTGATACTTGTCCCATCAATTTCTTCTTGAAATTCTTAAGTAATAGCTGTAAGACAGAAAATCACTATTCAGGTATCACTTTCTCATAAATGTGGCCAGAGACTTAAGTATAGAGCATTTAATGCGGTGGTAGTAGTTTTCTCTGAGATATTTTCTCAATCGCCCTTGCTCTCTGTGCCTTTTACATAACATATCTTCATTCTCAAGACCTTCCAAAATATCATTCTTGTTAACATGTCTTACCACCTGACCCCCATATCGCCTGGCCGAGGATGTATCCCTCCTCAGATAGCTTCCACTAGCCTCTTCCGCCATGATTAACTCTTGGGTCTCCAAATCTAACATCCTTATCATTACTAATTTGTTCTCGGATGGATAATGATCCTCGGACAAAGCCCATGGACCGAAAGTACCTTTTGGGCCTTTTATCCTCACAATAGCCCCTCAAAACTTCATTTTTCTCTCCCATCCGAGGAGAAACTTGGAGTTTTGACCCAATGTTACAACTTTTACACACTTCTGAAATTTTCATACGTGAGAACGTCGTTTCCCACTTTTGAGACTGTTTTTGACGCTTTGAAACCCACGATGCCCCCATTAAATACTATAGGTAGCGCCCTGTCTTCCACGTTCAATGGTGAGGTGTAAATCTAACGGTCAGAATTTCTCATTGAATTTTGAGCGGGATAACTCCCACTCAGCCTCGTCGCTCATATAAAATGCCTGGGAGGTCGCAATTCTTCCATTACTTCAAAAATCGGTTAGCCCTTAAGAATCCCTTATTTTCCTAATTCTCAATAAGCTCCTGAAGAGTCACCTATTCTTTTTCCAGTAAGTTTTCACACTTCCAAGTTTTTTTTTTCTCGGCCATTCTTCTCAGCCCCATCAATTTTACCCATTTTTTTCCAAATCTTCATTTTTATTTCATCCAAATGGGTAGATTCAAAGGTTTAGTAGACACTCCCGTTGGTATGGAGGGCTTTCGAGCCAAATACCATATTCACCAAGGAGTGGGTTTGAGGTACTGTGCCCCAAACTAGATATATACCGATAGGAAAGAAGGGGAAGTTGTCATTCCCATAATCGCATTCATAGAAGGGGGAATGACACTTTCTATGGGGAACGTAACTCAAGACTACCTGTTAAACTATAGGTTATGTCCTCACCAATGTGCGCCAACTGTATTTAGAATTTTAGGTTGTGTCGACGCTCTCAATGAGCAGATGGGTTTGAGACTCACATGGCACGAGTGTCATTATCTTGAGGACTCAGGTTACTACCTCAAGTCTAGGTCTAGCGTTGTTAGACTCATATCGTGTCTTCCCAAGTCTAACAAGGGTATGAAAGACGATTACCTCATCACCACTAGGGAGTGGAACGAAGACCTTTACTGCCCAGTTGAGGAGGGAAAACTAGGTGTGATTTCATAGGATTAGGCTCTTTAGTGTGGGATTTAGCCCTATTAACCTTATCATTCGTCTATTGTTTTATGTTCATTTCCTTTTGCTACCGGATTTTACTGTTCTGACCACGATCTGCTCCTTGGATATTTTTGCAGATAAAAGACATGTGTCACCCTACTTAAGCTTAACAAACGTCCAAGACCTTAACAGAGTTTTAAGATTCGAGGTGTTTGTGAGCGAGGACAGAAAGCTCAGGGCGGTTCATCTCATCCTAGTTTCGAGCCACTATCAACTACCTTCCAGGATGTAGGTAACGCCATAATAGCAGGCAACCCTAGGTGCCGAAGGATAGACGTCTCCAAATCAGGATTTCTTACCCAACAAGACTTGCCTGACAAATTTCCTGTCATTCTTTACGTACGCCCAATAGCAACAATTCCCCCTCCTGTACACCTTGAAGCAGCGGCTTCTTGAGAAGAGTCTACATTCTCACGCTTGTCCCTCAAGGAGGAAATAGACCAATTCCAACTTGAAGAAGTAAAGAAAACGCCAGAAGGCCCCATTGTTTACCTCTTGGACGAAGAAAGCGAATCAGACGAAAACTCAGATATCAGAGATTTCGTAGTTGCATGTGTGGATAGCAGCACCGAGGAAGAGGAAGAAGGAATGTCTTTACAAACAACAAGAAAAGGTTTGAAGGCCATTCTTGTAGATAGAGGCAAGGGGCAAGCCACAAAAGGTGCTTCAGGGTCTTAAACCCTTGCCAGCCTCCCACCTCATCCTCATCCTCCTCCTGAAGGTAGTTTGCTACCTGTACCCAACCTCAAAAAGAAAAGACCAGATGAGGGTGAAGAAGGAGAGCTGGCTCGACAGAAAGGGAAGAAAATACAGAAAACAGCTAAAGGCCAAACGCGAGCTTCTTCGATGGAAAGTAAAGAGAGCCATGAAGTGGCCAAGGTGCGTCAGACCCAGTCCAATTGGGCATCTTGACTGGAGTTGGATGGGGCCGCTATTCCCCGAAATTCCACCATAAGAGAATTTCAAAAAGGGCACGCCCATTACCTGGCTGAGGCCTTGGAACATCCTATTCTTCTGCCTAAGGATATGACTGCCTTAAGGAAAATGAGGCAGCAAGAGCTCTTCCTGTCCCTAAAAAGGGACTTAGCCTTGGTAAGATCAATCGCTATAGTCAGTAACTCTTAACTTGAATATATTATTTTATTATTATTATTATTCTTCTTGTTATGACGCACTGTTTGTTAATCCCGTGCAGGCTATCCAAGAGGTATTCGTTGTCGAGGAATGGGTAAACGATGCTCGGAATGAGGCTAAGGCTGAGTTTAACCTCAGGTCTGAGACTGAAAAAGCCCTGGGTTCGGCCGAGCAAGAGAAAAAGGAGCTTGCTGAAAAATTGGTAGAAGGGAAGGGAAGAAGAAATGCTGAGGCTGGGCTTAAAACTGCTGAGACTCAGGCAGATGAGCAACATAAACAGCTCCATCATAAAGGGATAGAGCTAGCCACAGCCCAGCAAGAAATTCTGAACTTGAAGACTAAGTTAGCCCAGGCTAAGGAAGCGACTCGCACCATCAAAGAGATTGTAGAGGTCGCATCGCAGGCTTCTTATAACCGTGGGATAGAGGAAACGGAGATTCGCCTGGCGGAGGAGCTGGCTGAGGTATGCAGGGATTATTGCCAACTGGTATGGGGGGAGGCCCTTAACGTGGCTGGACTCCCTGCTACCTCAGAGTGGAGGAAGGCCGAAAACGTATGGTATCCCCAAGATATACGTGCGATTCTAGCCATCCCTCCACCTTCCACAGTCCCCAATCCACTCCTTTTGTGCAGCCCTTCATCTCCCAAGGCCCTTTTCCTCCTCCTGAATTATCCACAAGGCTCGGCCAAGCTGGTGATAAGGGTGAGAAGGTTGCCAAGGTCTGAGTGGGGATGTTGATCAGGGTGGTCCTCAGCCAGGAAAGAAGGATAAAGGGAAAGAAGTTGTAACTTTATCTGAAGCTAAGGTCCCAAATGCTCCCTTCTAGATCACAAAATCAGCTCCTAGAACAAAAGAGGTTGATGTCAAATCTAGAGGAGCTGAAGACAAGACTAAGGAGACGACAACCAAATCCAAAGAAGACCTTCCGCCAAAGACCATGGCATAGCCTAGGACTCTCTTCCCTTCTTGCTTAGTTTATGTTAGCCCATTTTGTTATATATTTGTTTTGTAGTTCTCTTTATGTTTTCATCCATAATGTAATTGTCCACCCATATGATGACTAGATCAAGACTCTTATATTTTATTCCGTGGAAATTTCCATTTATTTGAGATGTTTACAATTAGCTAGTAATACTTTTTCTAAACTTTTAGTTTTAAAGCTATTCCTATACGCAATGTTAATGACTAAATAGTAATGACTGAATAGTAATGACTAAACAGTAATGTCTAAATAGTAATTATGGCATTTTGAGTAGTGAGCTAAGGAAATGAACCAGTTTTTACAAGTATATTAACAAGCCTTTTATAATGATTAATACATTGTTTAAAGGATAAATCCTTGTTTTCATATGGTGATTAATACATTGAGATTACATTCTTTAAAGGATTAACAAGCATTGGCTAATAAACAAATATCAAAATATGACCATCCTCTCAAGGCATGTGGTTTAAGGATCCATTTAATACTTTGACAAATAATGAAAGATATCAATTTTTTCAAGGCATGTGGTCCAAGGAGTCAAGCATTACCAATGTTCTGTTTGATTCTTAAAGAAACAATGGAAGATATCAATTTTCCCAAGGCATGTGGTTCGAGGATCCAGATATAGCCAAGGTTCTGTTTGATGCTTAGAGAAACAATGGAAGATATCAATTTTCTCAAGGTATGTGATCCGAGGATCTAGGCATAGCCAAAGTTCTGTTTGATTCTTAGATAAATAATTGAGGATATCAATTTTCCAAGGTATGTGGTCTGAGGATCTAGGCATAGCCAAGGTTCTGTTTGATTCTTAGAGAAACAATGAAAGATATCAATTTTCCCAATATATGTGGTCCGAGGATCTAGGCATAGCCAATGTTCTGTTTGATTCTTAGAGAAATAATAAAGGTAGCACATAAAATAATAAGCTATATGGAATTGGAAAATATTTCATTAATAATAATACTTTCGCAGGTTATTCACATTCTAGGGACGTGGTATAACCTTTTCATCTAGGTTTTCCAAATAATAAGCCCCTATTCTAGCTACTAAAGTGATACGGTACGGCCCTTCCCAATTTGGTCTCAATTTTTCCCACGTTGGATTTTTTGCTGTACCTAAAACCTTCCTTAACACCAAATCTCCTGGCGCCAGTGATCTTAGCTTCATGTTCGAGTCATAACCCTGTTTAAGCTTGTGCTGATAGTATGCTAACTAAATCATCGCATTTTCCCTTTGTTCCTTAACTAAGTCCAAACTCTTTTCTAGCAATCCATCATTGTTGCTCGGACTAAAAGAGCTAGTCCTTAGTGTTGGGAAACCTGTCTCAAGAGGAATTACCGCCTCGGCCCTATAGGTCATTGAAAAAGGAGTTTCCCTTGTGGACCTACGAGGTGTAGTCCTGTATGTCCAAAGGACATGTGGCAACTCTTCCACCCATCTTCCCTTAGCATCATCCAACCTCTTCTTAAGTCCATTGACTATTACCTTGTTAACAGCCTCGGCTTGTCCATTCCCTTGCGGATAAGCCGGAGTAGAATATCTATTTGTAATACCCAGATCGCAACAATATCTTCTAAAGTCCTTACTATAAAATTGAACACCATTATCTGAGATAAGGGTATGAGGAATTCCAAACCGGGTAACTATGTTCTTCCAAACAAACTTTCTTATGTCCAGATCCCTGATGTTTGATAATGGCTTAGTTTCAACCCATTTAGTAAAGTAGTTTGTGTCGACTAGCAAAAATCTCTTATTCCCCGCTGCCTTGGGGAAGGGTCCTACAATATCCAAACCCCACTGAGTGAAAGACCAAGGACTAGATAAAGGATTGAGGACTCTCCCTGGTTAATGAATGTTCAGAGCAAACCTCCAGCATTGGTCACACTTCTTCACATATTTAAGCGCTTCCTTCTACATATTAGGCCACCAATATTCTTGAATAAAAGCTCTATGGGACAAGGATCTTCCCCCTGTATGACTTCCACAAATTCCTTCATGCAACTCTTCTAGAAGCAGCTCCATCGCTTTTAGGTGTATACACAGTAGGTATGGTCCAGAAAAAGAGTGCTTGTATAACTTCTGATCCTCAGACAGCAAAAACTAAGGAGCTTTCCTTCGTACTTTGTCGGCTTCAGATTTTTCCCCAGGTAAAATATTCTCTTTAAGATACAGCACCACAAGGTCCATCCAACTAGGTCCCACTTTGATCTGGTGAACACGAACTACGCTTACACTTATCTTAGCTGGCGTACACAAATCTTCAACTAGAATAACCCGAGGTAAACTGTGTGCCGAGGATGTTGCCAAGGTGGCTAGAGAGTCGGCATGAGTATTCCTATTTCTAGAGATTTGCACTAAAGTGAAAGATTCAAAATTTGATTGCAAACGTCTAACCTGACTCTAATATTCCTGCATTCTCGAGTCTCTAGCTTCTAACTCCCCTTCCACTTGGCCTACAACCAATCTTGAGTCCGAGAACACCTGCACGTTCTTCCCTTCCATTTTGTGAACCATATTCATCCCTATTAGCAGAGCTTCATACTCGGCTTCACTATTCGTGGCTGAAAAACCCATCCTCAAAGACTTTTCAATAACGATCTTATCTGGAGATATTATAACCAGCCTTACTCCAGATCTTTGATTTGCTGCACCATCTATGTACACCTTCCACGATAAAGATTCCTTCAGGGAGATCATGCCAACTGATTTTTCATCCATGTTCGATCTTTTCGTATGCTTTTCTAATGAGGGCTCAGCAAACTCGGCTACCAAGTCAGCAAGAACCTAACCTTTCACAGAGGTTTGTGGCATGTACTTTATATCAAAAGCCCCTAGAATTGTTCCCCACTTGGCATTCATTCCCTTATAATCAGCGCTCCGAAGTAAAGACCTAAGCGGGAGTTGGGTTAGGACCACCACTGTATGAGATTGGAAGTAATGAGGAAGCTTTCGCGTGGCGTGCTCCACTGCCAAAATGACTTTTTCCAATGGTAAGTAGCGAATCTCAGCTTCGTGCAATGATTTACTTACATAGTAGACCGGCCTCTGAACACCATTGTCGACCATTATCAACACCAAGTTGACAGCATGGGAAACCACAGCGATATAAGCAAATAGTACCTCATCTACCTTAAGTGCATTCTTCAGTCCATTCAAATCCTTTCTACTTATTCAGCAGTTGGAAAAAAGGCCTACATCTGTCCGCGGATCGAGAAATAAATCGATTTAAAGCAGCCATCATATCTGTCAACGGCTGAACTTCCTTAGGATTACAAGGTCGCTGCAAGCTGTTAATAGCCTTAACTTGATCAGGGTTAACTTCGATTCCATGATGTGTAACCATGAAACTCAGAAATTTACCAGACCCCACGCCAAAAGAGCACTTGGAAACATTTAGGCGCAACTTATACTTCCTTAGTGTCTCGAAGACGTTTTCAAGATTCCCCACATGCTCAGACACCAATTTACTCTTTACCACCATGTCATCCACATGAAATTCAATGTTCTTTCCTAGCTGAGACTTAAACATCCTAGTCATCATCCTTTGATAAGTAGCCCCAGCATTCTTCAAACCAAAAGACATTACCTTATAATGATAGTTTCCAGTAGGAGTAACGAAGGTTGTTTTCTCCTAATCATCCAAAGCCAAAGGTATTTTGTGATAACCTTGAAAAGCATCTAAGAAACTCGTCCGAGGATGCCCAGCTGTGGCATCCACCAATTGATCAATGTGAGGCATGGGGAAAGGATCCTTGGGACACGCCTTATTTAAGTTAGTAAAGTCTACGCAGACCCACCATTTTTCATTCTTCTTCTTAACTACCACAGTATTGGCCAACTAATCAGGATAAAATATCTCCTTGATAGCTCCTGCTTTTTTGAGCTTAATTACTTCTTCTTTGACAGCATCAGAATGTTCTTTAGACGATCGCCGAGGCGGCTGCTTCGTTGATACCACAACGGGGTTGACATTCAAATGATGACAAATAAAGCTCGAATCAACCCTCGAGGCCTCATAGGCATTCCAAGCAAAGACATCAAGGTTACCCTTAAGGAACTTCACCAATTCCTCATTCTCCTGAGGAGGCAGTTGGGCATCTATCTGAAAATACTTTTCTTTATCATCACTTATAGCAACTTGCTCTAAGGCTTCACACTCTGCTCCCACCGATAGATCCCCTAATAACCCCGACTCCTTTGATTACTACAAATCATGATCATTTGGTGCCGATGACCCAATTCTAGATTGATGTCTAACTGCAGTCACCACACACTGCCTCGCCGAAGATTGGCTTCAAATAAGCTCTTCAACCTAGTCCCTGGATGAATATTTCACCTTCAAATGCAAAGTGGAAGGGACAATCCCCATGGCATGAAGCCAGGGTCTTGCCACAATGGCTGTGTATGGAGAATATTCGTCCACCACTATGAAGTTGACTTCTACAACTTCTGACCCTGTTTGTACCGGCAACCTAACTTGTCCCATTGGTATACCCATCTTCCCATCAAAACCTACCAGAGGTGAATCATTACTAGTCAAATCTTCTGGTTTTAATCCTAAGCCTTTATACAAGTCGGGATACATAATTTCTGCCCCACCACCCTGATCCACCATAACACACCTCATGTCATACCCCCTATCTTGAGTGTGACCACCAGAGCATCATCATGTGGATGTATAGTACCAAACTTATCCTTCTCCGAGAAACTCAATGCCAATTATAGTGCAAACTTCACTCTCTTCGGCCCATGATTAGAGTCCTCAGATAGTGGTCGAGCCACGGTCATTACCTAGGAGGGACACGAATCTGCCCTTCTAGGGGTTGCAAAGATGACATTAATGATGCCCAACGAAGGCCTTGAAAAGGTGTTTTCTTGAGTACCTGAACTTGTGTGACTGACTTGCCCATTGGGCTTATATAGGAACTGCTTCAACCTTCCCTTCTTAACCAATTGCTCCAAATGACACCATAAGTTTTTGTAATTCTCGGTGGTATGTCCATGCTCCTGATGGTACTGACAATGAATGTTCTGATTACGTCTTGTGGGGTCTCCATTCATCTTGTGGGGTCTCCATTCATCTTGTTGGGCCATTTGAAGCATGGTTCATTCTTAATTTTCTCCAAAATTTGATGAATTAGCTCTCGAAATATCGTGTTAACGGTTTGTGGCACAATACTAGCCCCACTCTGCCTGGTTAAGTCTCACCGAGGACGATTATCAGTGTATTTCTCAGACCTAAAGTCTCTCCTATCTTGAGAGACCACCTTCGCCTTTCCTTTACCTAACTATTGGGCCTCCTCAACTCGTTTATATTTATCAATCCGGTCCATAAGCTAGCACACATTACTAACTGGTTTTCCTGTTAATGACTTCCTCAACCCATACTCAGCTGGTAAGCCGATCTTGAAAGTTCTAATGGCCACATCGTTGAAATCCCCATCAATCTTATTGAACATCTCCCAATATCTATCTATGTATGTCTTTAAGGTTTCACCCTCTCGCATGGCCATGGACAACAAAGAATCCAAAGGCCGAGGGACTCTACTACACGTAATGAAGCGAGATCCAAACGCCCGAATAAATTCTTTAAAGGAAGTAATGGACCCTGATCCTAGGCCATCAAACCACCTCATTGCAACAGGCCCTAAGCTGGAGGGGAAAACCTTGCACATCAATGCTTCGTTCTTAGAATGCACAGTCATCCTCTGGTTGAAATGGCTTACGTGTTCCACGGGGTCAGTTTGACCATTATACATGGTGATTATTGGCTGAGCGAAACGCCGAGGAAGTTCCCCATTCAATCTTCCTTGTGAAGGGAGACTTAGAAATTTGATTCAGTGCCCTACTCATAGCATCAGTTCCTAGACCCCTGGTGGACGAATTCTTAATCCTGCGATTATGGGGACCACTATTTTCATGCGAGTAAGACTCACTAGGGGGAGTTCTCGACCTTCGCCTATAGCTATCCCCCTCATTCTTATGGCCCTGGCCCTTTCTTCATGGGAGACTCTGCTTCCACCTAGTGACTGACTCCGGCTCGTATGGGTGGTATGTGCACTTCCCTCGTGGTCTCCACCTTGTTCAATACTGTGAACATCATCTTGACGCTGAGGCCCCCTAGACTCTACTTGATGTGGACCTAAATTTGCCATAAACAGACTTCAGACTCGCTAAAACTCCCAGATTTCCCACAGACAGCGCCAATTGTAAGGACAAAATTCGTGCCTAGGCCCAACAAGAAGAAAGGTATAGGCCCAAATAGCTCAAAACAATAAATTTATAGAGTGTGGGTTTGAAATCTTGATTCTAATGAGCTTCAACGGTAACAGCGAGGGCCCAAGATTACAAAACAATAAAGATGAACAAGTTTATGAGATGAAACCTATTCTCGGACTCAAGCCGAGGACCCAATGCCTCTATTTCTCTTCCCTTAAAGATTAATTAACAATATTCAGTTTTCTGTCTTTTTTCCCTCCTTTGCTTCTCTGGGGCCTCCTTCTTTCTTATACCCCTTTTCCCCTTCATTCTTGCTCCCCCACGTGTAGATTCCTAATGCCCTCCTTGATACTTGTCCCATCAACCTTTTCTTGAAATTCTTAAGTAATAGCTGTAAGGCAGAAAATCACTGTTCAGGTATCACTTCCTTATAAATGCGGCCAAAGACTTAGGTATAGAGCATTCAATGCGATAGAAGCAGCTTTCTCTGAGATATTTTCTCAACCGCTCTTGCTATCTGTGCCTTTTATATAACATATCTTCATTCCTAAGACCTTCCAAAATATCATTCTTGTTAACATATCTTACCACCTGACTCGCATCTCGACTGGCCGAGGATGTATCCCTCCTCGAATAGCTTTTACTAGCCTCTTCTGCCACGATTAACTCTTAGGTCTCCAAATCTGACATCCTTATCATTACTAATCCGTTCTCAGACGGATAATGATCCTCGGACAAAGCCCATGGACAGAATGTATCTTCTGGGCCTTTTATCCTCACAATAATAATAATAACTAGTCGTTAACCCGTGCGATGCACGAGAAAACTATTAAATATGATTTTTTAAAAATATTTTTATTAATTTGTTTTTGCTATTGACAATTTTTTCTATTGTAATAGTTTGAAAATTTATTATAGGACAAAGTTTAACATGACTACATATTTTGAAAATCTAATCGTTGATTGGAAGTTCTTTATGTTCTTAACACGCATGTCAAATTTTATACTAATTGGATGTTATTTACTATTAAATCCATAAACTTATTTTTTATGCGTAATTTTAAACTATAAAAAAACTTGAAATTTAAACATTTAATTGATGATATAGTTGTTGATGTTTGATTTTCTGGAAATTTAGCCATTATTCATATTTTTGTACTTTTTGTTGATTCATGTGCACTAAGAAGGTATTTTTGTTATCCTTAAATTTTCATCAATAAAGTTCCATTACTTACCACAAAAAAAACAAAAACAAAAAACTCAAAGTTTATGAGCATATTCTAACATAAAAAGCAAACCAAAAATTACCCTTTAAGTTGTGGAAACTCATTTACCACAAACCAAAGCATTATACTTTTTCATCAAAAAGTCAACCTTTTATAATACTATATAAAAGATTCTCAAAGCATTTTCCCAAAAATGCCAATTTGATATAAGTCTAGCAAATAAAAAATTTGGATATCCTATTGCAAGTCTATCAAATAAAAAATTTGGATATTCTATTGCACTTCTACCAACCTTACCTAATATTGTAACTTCAAATCTCTGCATGAAGGTTTAATTTATGCCTTTTGATTTCTCAAGAATCTATAAATGCATTCATGTACCAACAATCACTATCACATATGCTTTGACACCAAATAGTTTTGATTAATTTGATTTCACTTCTCTACAAATTCAAACTTATATTCACCAAAGACCACAAAATATTTATATGAAAATCAGCAGTTATACTACTTTACACACATCATATCACTATAATTCTGAATTTTCGAAACTATTTTTTGTCAATAAAACTCGAGCAAAACCTTAGAAACCCAAAAATGCACAACCTACTAAATGAAACAAAATTGTTCCTGAATCAAATATAATATTCTTTTGTTTCTCACCTATTTTGAGCTCCAAAGTATAGACATCACAAATATTTTCTTTTAATGTGTGCTAAAATAAGAATTATAATGCAATAGTAACTGACATAGTATATTTCTCTAAATATTTAATCACTATTCAATAAATCATATTAATTTTTTTTTTAAAGCTCACTACAACAATATAGAAACATGCAGGGGAAATCTAAGAAAAAGGTTTATTTGATAAATAGTAGAAAAAAGTTTATTGATAATAAACGTGTCTTACAAGGTATTGCTAAGAATGGGAGGAAGTTCCCTTTGCCACATCTGTTTTGAGTAGAGTATGTATATGTTGCCATCTGTTTTGCTCCTTTGTTTTTGTTAAATTGATACAGTATGCCACCTCACATCTTAGAACTTGGAAATTACTTCTCTTGTCTCCTCCATTAGGTGTCCATAGGAAGTAAGCATGGGCGGAAGGAGAGAGTGGACACTTATGCATTAGGTTTAGGGTTTGTGGAAGTATAATTCAGATTTTGTCGAATAGGGGAAAAAGAAAGAAATCCACGTTGGAGACGGGAGAATCCGGCTAAAAAGTCCCCTTATGAATTTTATTTAGATGTTATAGAATTTTAGTTGAAGTAAAATTTTCGAGCTCTTAAACATATATATCTAATAGAGTTTTACTTAAACTAAAAGAATAATAAATATATAATATATAAAACCTACAATAAAAAGAAAAAGAAAATAGTGCTGACGTGAAAATTTGTGAGAGTTTCAAAGGTTTCGGTTTTATATATAATAATAATAATAATAATAATGTACATTAGGTCTACTACCATCCCATAAAAATTTGAAGAGAAAAAAAAACACATATATGAACAATAATCTAACTTAGAATAAAAATAAAAAGTAATTTTCTTGAAGACCTTTCTCTTATTCATGATTTTTCCTTAATTCTCTACTAATTAAGATTTTTTTTCTTTTGTGGATTTTAGATGCATAAAACACCAAGAACATAGAAAATAAATTTTCAAAAATTTTTTATGTTAAAAAAAATTAATTAGAGGAAAACCACAAGTTATAGTCTAACGACCATTTATTGTCTTTGTTTTTTTAGACCTTATTTTGGAGTAATTGAATTTAGGAAGAAAATAGAGGGTTAAGGCCATGGCCCCTTGGTTCTAATGTCGGTTCATTTTCCTACTCCTTTACCTGTTGAAGAATCAATGAGGTTCAAATTAACAAGAGTTTTGTCAAGCAAGTTGCGTCATAGCTTAACCTTAGTCATACTCATAAAATTAGTAGTTTTAGGCCATTGGAGGTGGTAGAAGGATTAAGCTTAATTGAGGTCATGTGATTTAATCAAAAGCTAATTATAAGAGAGTCCATATATTCATATTTTTTTACACAAATTCTTAAAATGATGTAAATGGTAAATTTATGTGAAGATGATTGTCTATAATTTATTAGATCAACAATTGGAAAAAAAAAAATGGTACCATAACAAAATTGATCCAATAAAGGAAGAAAAGCATAGACAAAAATAGTTTTATTCCACAAAGTGAAGTGGACTTTTGCTGAACAAGAATTCCAGTCTTACACTTGCTCAAAAAAAAGAATTCCAGTCTTACACGTTTTGCTCTTGTGACATTTCTTTTTGGGCAACGTGTTGTGTTGTCACTTAATCTTTGTCCCCCCTCCCCCGCGCCGAAAATAGTGCAAATATTCAATGTTCTCATTGCCTGTGTGGGTGGAACATGTTTCTTGCGCCAAATTTTTCATGATTATGTAGCGTTGTGTTGTGATGTGAAGTGATCTGACTCATTTGATCCTTTCATATAAGCAATACTATTTTAACCATAATTTGTCTTTTTCAGATCAAGGTGTGATAATAAATTATGTAGTTTGCTATTGCTTCAAACTAAATCAACTCTTTTAGATTAAATGATTCTCAAAAAAGGAAAAAAAAAAACTATTTTAGATTAATTTGAATTGGGTTAATGAATATGTTAAGGACACAAGTTGATGTGAATTATTATGAAATAATTATATATATATATATATATGCATGCACAGACATATTTAAATTGTGTACAAAACTACAAATATCAAGAAAAATACATGTAAGGTCGCAATTTGTACCTAAACCAAATATTAAGATTGGGATAGGTCCAAAAAGCATAATACAATGAATTTGTAGAGAATACAGTGTTTCTACATAACAACGATGATGAGCTAAATTACAATATCATACACATGAAGTAATTTATATAACAGTAATCGTTCTCGGACTCAAGTCAAGAATACTAGATCTTATATTTCACTTTTCTCAAGTACTGATTACAACTATTGATCTTTAGTTCTACAGTGTTGTCTTCTCTTCTCTTTTTTCTAATCTCCTCTTTTTTCCGGGACCTCTCTTCTTTTTATACTCCCTCCTCTTTTCCATTATTGCTTTCCACGTGTAGCTCTAGGTAGTTCCCCTGGATACTTGTCTTATCCGCACCTTCTTGTGGTTTTTAGGTAACAGTTGCAAGGCTGACGATCACTGTTCAGATATCACTTCCTCATTAATGCGACCAGAGACTTAGGTACAGAGCATTCAATGCGGTGGCAGCAGCTTTCTTCAAGATATTTCCTATCCGTTCTTCCTCACTGTTCCCTTGTGAAACATATCTTCATCTACAAGACCTTCCAAGATATCATTCTAGTCAACATGACGTTCCATCTGATCTTCACTTCACCTAGCCGAGGAGATACTCCTTCTCAGACTACTTCTACAAACCCATTACACAATAATCTGCTCATGGGCTCTTAAGCTTAACAGCCTTTCTACCATCAATCTGTCATTGGACAGGTAAGTATCCTCGGATCAAGCCCATGACCCAAAAATACGCCTTATGCCTTTTATCCTCACCATAGCCCCTCAAAACTTCATTTTTCTCTTCCATCCAAGGAGAAAATTGGAGTTTTGACCCAATGCCACAACTTTTGCATGCTTCTCAAATTTCCACACGTGAGAACGTCACCTCTCACCTTTGAAACGGCTCCTGACGCTTTGAAACCCACGATTCCTCCATTAAATGCTACAGGCGGCACCTTGTCCTCCACGTCTAACGATGAGATGCAAATCTGACGGTCAAGATTTTCCCTTAAATTTTGAGCGGGATAATTCCTACTCAGTGCCGCACCTCATATAAAACGCCTGGAGGGTTGCAATTATTCCATTACTTCGAAAATCAATTAGCCCTTAAGAATTACCTATTTTCCCAACTCCTAAGAAGCTCCTGAAGAGTCACGTATTCTTTTTCCAGTAAGTTTTCACGATCCCAAGCTCTTTTCTTCTTGGCCGTTCTTCTCTGAACCATTAATTTTACCTTTTTTTTCTAAATCATCATTTTTATTTCGTCCAAATGGGTAGATTCAAAAGTTTAGTAGATACTCTCGCCGGTATGAAGGGATTTTGAGCTAAATACCACATTCCCCAGAGAGTGGGTTTGAGGTACTGTGCCCCAAACGCGATATACAACGATAGGAAAGAAGGAGAAGTTGGCATTCCCATAATCGCGTTTTTAGAAGGAGGAATGGCACTTCTTATGGGGAACGTAACCCGTGACTACCTGTATAATCATAGATTATGCCCGGACCAATGTACACCTAACATGTTTAGAATCTTAGGTTGTGTTGACGCTCTCAACAAGTAAATGGGTTTGAGACTCACGTGGCACGACGTTATCCATATGTATGAGTGTCACTCACTTAAGGACGCGAGGTATTACCTCAAGTCTAGGTCTAACATCGTTAGACTCATATTGTACCTTCCTAAATCTAACAAAGGCATGAAGGACGACTACCTAATCGCCTCCAGGGAGTGGTACGTCGGTCTTCATTGTCTAGTCAAGGAGGGAACACCAGGTGTGATTCCATAGAATTTAGGTCCCCTGGCATGGGGTTTAGTTCTTCTAATTTTATCATTCAGATTTACATTGCACTTTAATTTCTCCTTGGTTGGTGGCTGTTATTGGTCTAACCATGTTTGGCTTCTCGAATGTCTTTGTAGATAAGCAACACGTATCACCTCGTTTGAGCCTATCCAACATCGAGGACCTCAACAAAGTTCTAAGATTTGAGAGGGCAGCCTATCTCATCCTGGGATACGAACCTCTATCGACTACCTTCCAAGAAATCGGTAACGCAATCATCGCAGGTGACCGGAGACGTAAAAGAATAGACATCTCAAAAACGGGATTCCTTCCCTCACGAGATCTGCCCGACGACCCTTTTGTCATCCTCTACGTACACCCAATAACAACAGTCCCCCCACCTGTACAACCTAAAGCAGCAACCTTCCGAGATGAGTCCACATCTTCACACTTGTCCCTCGAGGAGGAAATAGACCAATTTTGACTTGAGGGAGTAGAGAAAACTTCAGAGGGACATATTCTTAACCTCCTGGACGAAGAAAACAAATCCGACGAGAGCTCTGGTATGAGAGGTTTCGTAGTTGCGTGTGTGGATAGTAGCGTCAAGGAAGAGGAAGAAGACATGTCTCTACAAAAAGGGAAGAGCTTGAAGACTGTACTTGCTGAAAGGGCTAAGTAGGCCACCACGAAGAGCGCTTCGAGATCTCAGCCTCCTGCCAATCTTCCACCCCCTCCTCCTCCTCCTCCTCCTCCTCTAGGCACCCTTCTTCCAATGCCCAACCTCAAAAAGAAAAGAATAGATGAGGTTGAGGAAGGGGAGTTGGCATAGCAGAAAAAACAGAAACAACAAAAGACGGCAAAATGGCCAAACACGAGCCTGTTCCGTGGAGAGCAAAGAGAGCCATGATGTGGCCGAGGTGCGACAAAATCTGTCTAATTAGGCTCCCCGGCTAGAGTTGGATGGAGTTGCTATTCCCCGAAATTCCACCATAAGGGAATTTTAAAAAGGGCACGCCCATTATCTAGCGGAGGCCTTAGAGCAGCCTATACTTCTGCCTAAGGACATGGTCACCTTAAGAAAAATAAGGTAGCAAGAGCTCTTCCTATCCTTAAAAAGGGACTTAGCTTTGGTAAGAGTAATTATTAGCGTCAACATCTCCTCTTACGTTGTTTTGTTATCATTCGTTTTCTATTAGTATTATTTTGTTATGATGCACTAGATCATTACTTTTATGCAGACTATCCAGGAGGTATTTGTTGCTGAGGAATGGGTAAACAACGCTCAAAACGAGGCCAAAGCTGAGGCCAACCTCAGGGCCGAGATTGAAAAAGCCCTTGGTTTGGCCGAGCAAGAGAAAAAAGAGCTTATTGACAAGCTGGCAGAAGAGGGGAAAGGAAGGAGGAGCGTTGAGGCTGGACTTAAGACTGTCGAGACTCAGGCAGAGGAGCAACGCAAACAGCTCCAGAATAAAGGAATAGAGCTAGCCACTGCCCAACAAGAAATTCTAGGCCTGAAGGGTGAGTTAGCTCAGGCCAAGGAAGCGGCTCGCACCATCAAGGAGACTGTGGAGGCCACATCATTATCTGCCTACAACCATGAGGTCAAAGAAACAGAGATTTGGCTGGCTGAAGAGCTCGTTGAAGTATGTAGGGACTACTGCCAGTAGGTATGGGCGGAAGCCCTCAATGTCACAGGATTCCCTGCTACCTCTGAGTGGAGGAAGGCCGAAAACGTTTGGTATCCCCCAGATATCCGTGCGATTGAAGTCATCCCTCCTCCTCCAACTGCCCCCGAGACAGTGCTCCCTACACAACCTTCCACCATCCAAGGCTTTCTTCCGCCTCCTAAAGCATCTACAGGTCTTGACCAAGCTGCGGATCAAGGTGAGAAGACTGATAAGGGTTTGAGTAGGAAGGTTAGCCAGGGTGATCCTCGGCTAGGGGAGAAAGACAAGGGAAAAGAAGTTATGACCTTGTCTGAGGCCAAAGCTTCAAATGCTCCCCTCATTATCAAATAAGTGGCTCCCCAACCTAAAGAGACTGAGGCCAAATCAAAGGGGTCTGAAGATAAAACAAAAGAAACTGCAGCCAAGTCCAAGAAAGACCCTCCGCCGAAAACTAAGGCGTAGACCAGGATTCCCTTTTCTTCCTGCCCACATTTGTGATAACTCTAGCCTACCATATGCTTATTTTTGTGATTCTGCCTATGTTTTTATCTAATGTAACTATGCAAATTTATAATGACAAGCTCAAGATTTTTTATCTTTTATTCCATACCGATTTTATTTACTGGGGATGTTTAACTCTTTGTCTTAATGCGACTCATATACACAGTATGAATGATTTGGTGTTCAATTGAATAGGGTAGGTCATAATACAAAATTTAATAATATATGTAATTTGACAAGGAAATAATCTCATTTCAAGAATGGATGCATGAACTTTTAAAACCCTTGTATCATCAATCCGGATACACCCATGTTTTCATTTGATAACTTGTATATTAGGATTATATTCTTTCCAAGATTAACAAGCAGTAGCAAACAAATAAATACAAAAAAATGTGCATAAACCCAAAGCAAGAAAAATGTGGTCTAAGACTAGGATTTATGTAATACCTAGGCAAACAATGAAAGATATCAATTTCGCCAAGGTATGTGGTCCGAGGAGTCAGGCATAACCAAGGTTCTGTTTGATTATTAGAAAAATGAACTGAAGTGTTAATTTTCCCAAAGTAGATAGTCCGAGGACCAGACATAACTAAGGTTTTGTTTAATACTTAACAAAAATATCAATTTATTCAAGGTATGTGGTCCGAGGAGCCAAGTATAGCCAAGTTTCAATTTGATACTTAGAAAAAATGAAATGAAGTGTTATTTTTTCCAAAGTAGATGGTCCGAGGACCAGATGTAACTAAGGTTCTATTTAACACTTAACAAAAATATCAATTTATTCAAGGTATGTGGTCTGAGGAGCCAGGCATAGCCAAGTTTCAGTTTGATACTTAGAAAAAATGAACTGAAGTGTTAATTTTTCCAAAGTAGATGGTCCGAGGATCAGACGTAATTAAGGCTCTGTTTAACACTTAACAAAAATATCAATTTATTCAAGGAATGTGGTCCGGGGAGCTAAGCATAGCCAAATTTCAGTTTGATACTCAGAAAAAATGAACTGAAGTGTTAATTTTCTCAAAGTAGATGGTCCGAGGATCAGACGTAACTAAGGTTCTGTTTAACACTTAACAAAAATATCAATTTATTCAAGATATGCGGTCCGAGAAGTCAGGCATAGTCAAGTTTCAGTTTGATACTTAGAAAAAATGAACTGAAGTGTTAATTTTCCTAAAGTAGATGGTCCGAGGACCAGACGTAACTAAGGTTCTATTTAACACTTAACAAAAATATCAATTTATTCAAGGTATGTGGTCCGAGGAGCCAGACATAGCCAAGTTTCAGTTTGATACTTAGAAAAAATGAACTGAAGTGTTAATTTTTCCAAAGTAAATGGTCCGAGGACCAGACGTAACTAAGGTTTTGTTTAATACTTAACAAAAATATCAATTTATTCAAGGTATGTGGTTCGAGGAGCCAGACATAGCCAAATTTCAGTTTGATACTTAGAAAAAATAAACTGAAGTGTTAATTTTTCCAAAGCAGATGGTCCGAGGACCAAAGTAACTAAGGTTCTGTTTAACACTTAATAAAAATATCAATTTATTCAAGGTATGTGGTCCAAGGAGCCAGGCATAGCCAAGTTTCAGTTTAATACTTAGAAAAATAGTAATCAACGTAACACAGTGTCAACAGAAATAAGATGGCAGAAATGCCTTTCATTAATAATAATACTTTCGTAGGCTATTTACATTCCAGGGACGTGGTATAACATATCCATCTAGATCTTCAAGATAATATGCCCGTATGCCAACTACCGAAGTAATATGATAGGGTCCTTCCCAATTGGGTCCCAATTTTCCCCATGTTGGGTTCTTTGCAGTACACAAAACGTTACTCAATACCAAATCTCTAGGTGCAAGTGGCCGTAACTTCACATGGGAATCATACCCTTGCTTGAGTTTGTGCTGATAATAAACTAGCTGAACCATGACATTTTCTTGCCGTTCTTTAACTAGGTCTAAGCTTTTTTTCTTATAAATTGTCATTACTACTTGAGATGAAGGAGCTCGTCCTCAATGTTGGAAACCCAGTTTCCAGAGGGATTACAGTCTCGGCTCCATAAGTCATAAAGAAGGGTGTCTCTCCAGTAGATCTTCGAGGTGTCGTTCGATACGTCCACAAAACATGTGGCAATTCTTCCACCCACCTTCCCTTAGCATCATCTAGTCTTTTCTTGAGCCCATTAACTATAATTTTATTGACTGCCTCGGCTTGCCCATTCCCTTGCGGATAAGCTGGAGTGGAATATCTATTCGTGATGCTTGGATCACAACAATATCTTCTGAAGGCCTTACTATCAAATCGCAAGCCGTTATTTGAAATAAGAGTATAAGGGATTCCAAACCTGGTAATAATGTTTCTCAGAAAAATTTCTTCGCATCCACATCCCTAATGTTTGACAATGACTCAGCTTCAACCCATTTAGTGAAATAATATGTTCCAATAAGCAACCATCTCCTATTTCCTACTGCTTTTGGGAAAGGTCCTACAATGTCTAAGCCCCATTGAGCAAAAGGCCAAGTACTAGACATGGGGTTAAGGACACCTCCTGGTTGATGGATGTTGGGAGCAAACCTCTGACACTGGTCACACTTTCATGCGTAATCTTGTGTCTTTCTCTGCATATTTGGCTACCAATACTCCTGTGTAAGAGCTCTATGAGACAAAGACTTTTCTTCTATGTGACTTTCGCAAATCCCTTTGTGTAACTCTTCCAAAAGTAATTCCGTTACTTTAGGGTGTATACACAGCAAATATGGTCTTGAAAAATAGCGTTTATACAACTTGTGATCCTCGGACAGCCAGAACCGAGGTGCTTTTCTGCGTACTTTATTTGCCACGGACTTCTCTTTGGGCAAGATATCAATCTCAAGGAATGACACTATAGGATCCATCCAACTAGGTCCTACCCTGATTTGATGAATTCGGATGGTGTCACTATTCGTCCCAGTGGATTTACACAGATCTGCAATAAGGATGACCCGAGGTAGGCTTTGTGCCGAGGATGTTACAAGGGTGGCTAGGGAGTTAGCATGGGTATTCCTGCTCCTGGAAATATGTAACAAGGTAAAAGATTCAAATTTTGATTGTAAATACCTGACTTGGGTTGAATACTCTTGCATTCTCAGATCTCTGGCCTCTAACTCTCATTCCACCTGGCCCACCACTAATTGTGAATCTAAGAATATTTGCATTGTTTTTCCACCCATCTTCTGAACCATAGCCATTCCTACCAACAGTGGCAAAGCCAGGATTTGACTTCAGGGGGGCAAAATTTATATACACTATAAACATTCATTAGGACATGTATATGTATATTATTTACTTGATATAAAAATAATAATACAAACATATTTTAGTGATATTTTAATGTAATAAGACCTACATAATTTAAAATAAAATAATAGAACAATACTATTACTTTTTAAAATATAGAACTTTTAAAGAAAAACACTATATTTTTGGACTGCAACTCTATATTTTTGGACTGAAACTCTATAAGATAGAAAAATACTATACTATTTTTTCTTAAATTTGTTATAAGGCACCAACACTTCAGATTCTTTTTGGCGGGCCAGGGGGGGCAGGTGCCCCCCCTTGACCCCCCCTGGCTTCGCCCCTGCCTACCAATAAAGCTTCATACTCTACCCCATTGTTGGTGGCCGAGAACCCTAGTCTCAAGGATTTCTCAAAAGTAATTCCCTCAGGAGACACCAAAACTAGCCCCACACTAGATCCTTTTTTGTTCGTTGCACCGTCAACGTACACTTTCCATATCAAAGGTTCCTTGCACGAAATCATGCCAACTGATTTTTTATCCATGTCCAAACTCTTGGCATTCTCTTCTAATGAGGGCTTAGCAAATTCTGCCACTAAATCAGCAAGGACTTGGCCCACTAAAAGCTAAAGCACACTACTCGGTTCATTCAAATCCCTTCCACTTATTCAATAACTGGAAGAAAGGCTTGCATCTATTTGCGAACAGAGAAATAAACCAGTTGAGGGTAGCAGTCATCCCTGTCAACCTCTGAACCTCTTTAGGATTCCGAGGTGGCTGTAAACTGTGAATTGCCCTAACTTGTGTTGGATTAACTTCTATTCCGCGGTGGGTTACCATGTAACCTAGAAATTTATCTGATCCTACACCAAAAGAACACTTAGGAGCATTAAGGTGCAACTTATGTTTCCTCAGCATTTGGAAAGTGTCATCTAAATCTTTCACATGCACGGACACCACTTTACTTTTCATCACCATGTCATCTACATACACCTCAATAATCCTTCCCAATTGCGACTCAAACATCCGAGTCATCATCCTCTGATAAGTAGCCCCAGCGTTCTTCAAACCAAAGACCATTACTTTGTAATGATAATTTCCTGTTGGAGTGATAAAAGTCGTCTTCTCCTGATCGTCCAAAGCCAAAGGTATCTGGTGATAGCCTTGAAAAGCATCCTTGATCTATACGAGGCACGAGGAATGAATCCTTGGGACAAGCTCTGTACAAATCTGTAAAGTCTACACACACTCTCCACTTCCCATTCTTCTTTTTCACCACCACCGTATAAGCTAACCATTCAGGGTAAAAAATTCCTTAATAGCATCGGCCTTTTTTAGCTTGATCACCTCTTCCTTAACGGCTTCAGAATGCTCCTTGGATGAACGCCAATGTGGCTGTTTCCTTGGCACTACGGTCGGATTAACGTTTAGATGATGATAAATGAAGCTAGGATCTACCCCAGGGGTTTCATAAGCATTCCACGCGAAGACGTCAATATTTTTCCTTAAGAACATAATCAGCTCCTCCCTTTCTTGACGAGGCAACTGGGCTTCTACCTGAAAGAATCTTTTAGGGTCATCATCTATAATGACTTCCTCTAACTCTTCACATACAGGCTCTTCCACCGCTACCTCACTGGCCATGGCCAGGGTTATTGATTGCTATGAACCATCCTTAGCAGAGGTCGAGGACTCCGACCTAGGCTGATGCAGAATTGTAGCCGCCATGCACTGTCTAGCCACAGATTGACTCCCAACCAGTTCCTCGATCTGATCCCCAGTTGGAAACTTCACCTTGACATGTAGAGTTGAGAAAACAGCACCTAAAGCATGAAGCTAAGGTCTTGCCACAATGGCCGTGTAGGGAGAATAGACATCTACTACAATGAAATCCACTTCTACCACCTCGGAGCCTGATTGCATGGGTAATCTAATTTGCCCCTTTGGTATGACAACCTTCCCCGCAAAACTTATCAATGGTGAATCATAGGCTGTAAGATCCTCAAGCTTTAAGTTTAGCCCTTTGTACAAGTCAAAGTACATAATATCTACACCACTACCTTGATTGACCATTACCCTTTTCACGTTGTAACCCCCTATCCTTAATGTAACCACCAAAGCATTATTATGTGGCTGGATAGTCCCAATTTTGTCTTCTTCCGTGAATCCCAGTGTTGGTTGGATACTCCCCTTGGCCCTCTTTGGCTCAAAACTAGAATCTTTGGCAAGGGCCCGTGCTACGGACATCACCCTAGAAGGACGAGAACCAGTCCTCCTAGGAGCAGTAAAAATAACATTGATCATACCCAATGGAGGTCTCGAAGAGGTGTTGCCTTGATTTGACGAGCCTGAATGACCTCCCTGCCCATTGGGCTGATACAAAAACTACTTTAACCTTCCTTCCTTAACCAACTGCTCCAAATGATTCCACAGGGTCCTACAATCCTCAGTGGTATGACCCCTCTCATGATGATATTGGCAATGAAGATTTTGATTACGCCTCATGGGGTCCCCTGCCATCTTGTTGGGCCATTTGAAATATGGTTCATTCTGAATTTTCTCCAACAGCTGATGCACCGGCTCCCAAAAGACATTATTAACCACCTGAGAAGTGGTAGAACTGGATTGCCCAGCAAAATCTCTTCGGGGCCTGCTGTTGTTGTATCTGTTTGGCCTGAAATCCCTCCTCTCTTGAGGGATAACCTTCGTCTTTCTCTTACCTTACTGTTGATCCTCCTCAACCTGTTTATATTCATCAATACGGTCCATGAGTCAACGTACACTTCTCACAGGTTTTTTGGTCAAAGATTTCCTTAAGTTATACTCGGTAGGCAAGCCAACCTTGAAAGTCCTTATCGCTACATCATCAAAATTTCCATCGATCTCATTGAACATCTCCCAGTACCTGTCCAAGTACGTTTTTAGGGTTTCCCCCTCTCGCATGGCCATGGACAACAATGAATCCAAGGGCCGAGGAACTCTACTACACGTAATAAAGCGAGACCCAAACGCCCGAGTAAGCTCCATGAAGGAATCAATAGAACCTGCCCTTAAGCCATTAAACCACCTCATTGCCACAGGTTCTAAGCTGGATAGGAAAACCTTGCACATTAAAGTTTCATTCTTGGAATACAATGCCATCCTCTGGTTAAAATGACTCATATGCTCCACGGGATCTGTTCGGCCATTATAAATGGTGAATGCTGGCTGAGTGAACTGACGAGGAAGCTTACCTTTCTTCACCCTGCGTGTGAAAAGTGACTTGGAGATTTGGTGCAACGCCCTACTCATAGCATCATTTCCCAAGCCTCAGGAGGAAGGCTTCCTGTCCTCACGATCGTGAAGATTGTCCTTTTCATAGGAGAAAGACTCATCTGGAGGAGTTCTTGACCTGGGCCTGTAATTGCTATCCTTGGTGTCCTTAGAAGAAAGGTTTGAAAAAAAGGGAGTTCTTCTTCGCCTTTCATGGCGCAACTTCCTCTTTAGATGGTCAATCTCCTGCTACATGGCCTTAGAATTATCCTTATGAGGAATTTTGCTTTCACCTCTTAAGTGACTCCTCTCAGTGTGAGCTGTATGCATACTGCCTTCATGATCTCTTTCCCGCTCAAGGTGCCGAAAATGATCCTCACGCTGGGACCCCATCGACTTTACTTGGCGTGGACCTAAGCTCACTATGATACTACTTCCTAAAACACAAGAGTTTCCACAAACGGCGCCAATTGTAAGGTCAGAATTTGTACCTAAACCCAAGATTAAGATTGGGATGGGCCCAAAAAGCCCAATACAATGAATTTGTAGAGAGTGAGCTTTAAAACTAGGTTCTAGTGATTCTATATAACAACGATGATGGACTAGATTACAACATCATACACATAAAGTAGTTTATATAACAATAATCGTTCTCAGACTCAAGCCGAGAATACTGGATCTTATATTTCACTTTTCTCAAGTACTGATTACAACTATTGATCTTTACTTCTACAGTGTTGTCTTCTCTTTTTTTTTTTCCGATCTCCTCTTTTTTCCGGGACCTCTCTCCTTTTTATATTCCCTCATTTTTTTCCATTATTGCTTTCCACGTGTAGCTCTAGGCAGTTCCCCTGGATACTTGTCCCATCCACACCTTCTTGTGGTTTTTAGGTAATAGTTGTAAGGCTGACGATCACTGTTCAGATATCACTTCCTCTTTAATATGGCCAGAGACTTAGCTATAGAGCATTCAATGCGGTAGTAGCAGCTTTCTTTAAGATATTTCCTATCTGTTCTTCCTCACTGTTCCCTTATGAAACATATCTTCATCTACAAGACCTTCCAAGATATCATTCTAGTCAACATGACGTACCATCTGATCTTCACTTCACCTAGCCGAGGAGATACCTCTTCTCAGACTACTTCTGCAAACCCATTACACAATAATTTGCTCATGAGCTCTTAAGCTCAACAACCTTTCTACCATCAATCTATCCTCAGATAGGTAAGTATCCTCAAATCAAGCCCATGACCCAAAAATACGCTTTGGGCCTTTTATCCTCACAATGCGTATTATACATGATACAACCATTATGAATAATTTTTTTCATGGGATTATGAATAATTTTTTAGTACTTCATGAGTAATCCCCTTTTTTTTTCATAAATAATATTCCCTTTTTTGATATATTAATTATATTGGACTCTAGTTAAATTCATGGCGTGAGAATAGGTAACATCTCTCTCGGAATATCAAATAGTTTTTTCAATGGTAAATAATTTTTGAATACAAATCAATAGATTATAAACAAGCATAATTTTCTTTTCAGAACTTGTTAGAAATTATTTCTAAATAGATGCACTTAGAAATTAGAACACTTGTAAATAGATTTTTCTATATAATAATAGATTTTTCTATTCAATAAGTAATGAATATTAACAATGATATCATATGTCTTAATATTAGGAATGGTAACGCATCGGGTTTGCAGCAGGTTTCTGTATGCCTGAACTTGACCCACCACCCACCCCGTTAACTAAATAGGTTTTTTTTTTTTTTTTTTAAACTCCCAAACCAGCCCTACCCTGCCCTACCATGCCACTTTAGGGCCTAATCTAAAGCCCCTAATCTGTGGCCCAATCCATGACCCAATCTTAAAAAAAAAAAAAAAAAAAATTCAATTTTATGTTTTCCTAATTTCTTAGATTTAGTATTTTCCCTTTTAAAATCATAAACACAAACACAAATCCTATCACAAACACAAAAATCACAAACACAAACTCACATTTAACAATGAAATAAATTGTAAATAATAAACATTCATTAATGAAATTTAAAATAAAAAAAGTAAAACCTTGAGATTCACAGCTTTGAGAGAGGAAATGAACCAAAAAAAAAAAAATGGAGAACTATCGGCCTAAGCTCTATCTCTTTCTCCTATTCGACCTCTCTCTATCTTGGACCACCAAGGCTCTATCTCCCGATCACTATCGCCGCCATCAGCAGTGGTTTTAGCCATTAATCCCATCTCTAGGCCGAAGCCCAGGCTTGACCTCAACATGACCAAGAGCTCCTCCGATCATCACCAAAGGGCCTTTCTACCTATCTCGGACTAAACCTTGCACATTTCTCTCCAATCTAACCTCTGTGCTTCTTCGTGACAAACAACAACCATCATGCGATGAGAGTGAGGTAAGGGTGGGTTGGTGAGTGAATGAGAGTGAGGGTCAGGTTGACTGGCTGAAGGGCAGTCGATAGAGAAGAACTAAGAGATCATGAGAAAGTTAGGGTTAGAGTTTTGTTATAAGTGATGTGTGTGTGTGTGTGTGTGTGTGTGTGTGTGTGAAAACTATACTCCTCACCAAATGTCCTTCCTTGGATTGGGGCAACACAACTATGAGTTGTTTGCCCTAGAACTCCGCCCCTTCGAGAGCAGGTTGTCGGCCAAGATGGAGCTGGAAGCCAGCCTATGCTTTCCTGGGACTTGTCGTGCCCTAACATCTAAATAAAAGGCAGGCACCAAAAAGGAACCAGCCCAACCTCTGCAAGAAAGCTTTGCTTGGTAGGCGTTGTCTAAGATCCTCTCTTGAGAACTCGTGATAAGGGTTAGGTTGCCACTCTGGCTCTTGAGTCGGAGGTTGGCTGAGATCTTGATTAGCAGCAGCAAATAATCACGCTTTGACTGCTTTTTGCTCGTTAACAACACCCTTTTTTCCTTTCCTCTTCTTTGCTTATACATACACACACACACACACACACACATACATATAGTAATTTTTTTTTTTGTAATTTTACTTTCAGTCTACACAGGTCGGGTTCGTGTTCAGGGTGGGTATTACTAATACCTGCACCTAACCCGAACCCACTTTGAGTTGGATAATTAAAACCCAAACCTGACCCTAATGTTTCATAGGTTGAGTAAAAAAAAAATTAAGGCAATATGTGTAAAAAAAAAAAAAAAAAATTAAACACACAGTTTAAACTTTAAAAAGATGTTCTAATTTTTTTTTGCAAAATTAATTCAACTACATTGAAGAAATTATTTGGATATTTTAATAATTTGGGTCTAACATGTTAATTAAATTGTTTGAAACATAGTATTCAGGAATTTTTTTTCGTCTTCTAGGAATATGTTTTAAAAAACTTGAGAAACTGGTTCAATAAAAAATACTTTAAAAAAGTCCTTTTGCCCATAGTCTTGTAATTTAGTGATATTGTTTGGATTTTTATTATTATTTTTTTATTTTATGAAAAGAATCAAGGTTTGAATCTTTCTCCCTAAATTGTTGTGATAGCTGAATTTTTATATAAAAAATGTCTATAATAAATTAACTTACACATTTTGTATATATCAAACCCATGGTTTTCAGTTTCACTATTCAGCCACCAACCAAAAAGATATGTTAGTTCCCATGAAAAAGAAGGGTTAGTTGGGTTTAAGGTTCACAGCTACAAATATATTGAACTATTGGTGAGAGGTGGGGGGGGGGGGGGGGGGGGGGGGGGGGGGTGGTGGGTTGGGGATTTCAAATTTAACCATGTGAATTCAAAACTTCATTAAATCTTGAAATTTAAGATTGTTAAATATTATAGTTTTGCTAGTTTCAAATTTTAAAAGTTTAACCACTGCACACCCTTAGTGCGATAGTCACTCCACAAATACTTATATTTGTGGAGTGTGGGGGACAAGAGTCGGGGTTTAAGTCTCTAGGAGAGAACTTTACACACATATACATTTAGATTAGGCTAGAGTAGAATTCTATCTTGTATCAATTTTTTTTTTTTAAAAGTCTATGATTTTATTTGAAATTGTTAAATTGCAATTTACATGCTTAAAGTTTGAAGTAATTTTAGTTTAGTCTTTACAATTTACTATTTCGATCCATTCTCCTCACATCATGTACTATTTTAATTTTCTCCACCCAAATTCGCCACTGAAACTACCCATCTACTGTTACTATTAGTCAACCCCACTCAAACCATACCTAGACCATAAACAAATTATAACCACATAGGAGCTACCCAAATCCTTCATTAAAACCACCAACGAACCACTACAACCTCTCCTTTGCCACTGCGGCCTCGATTGTTGATCTTCGGGACCCAAATGGACTCTAATCCTCGTATCAACACTTGGATCCCTTTAAACCCTCGCATGTCTCCCCCACCCTCCTTTGCCTCTCACTCTTTCCTAAATGATGTTGGGTTGGAGAATCCAATTTATGTGTCTCAACTAAATGACTTGACATGTTTTGATTGGACTAATTGTCAAATGTGAGATTTATATGTGACACTTAAAACTCTACTCCTGTTAAAATTCTATTACAATAAATTTCAAGAAATTTAAAATAAAATTTAATATTATATAATCGTCTACAATAATTTTGTATTTTTTTTAACAAATGAAATTTTTTTTTTTAATATTCATACTATTATTTAAGGGGATTTTCTTATTTGAGATTCTCAATTTAAATGCTCAAAATACCCTCATATTCATCGGTTTCTAAGGCTTAATAGACATGTAAAATTAGTAATTTAAAAATTATTTTTAAATTTTTTTCAATTTTTTATAAAATATTTCTAAAAATGAATAGCTTAACCGGACTCATAATAAATAAATTCAAACTAAAAAATTACTTTAAATTAAAAAAAGAAAAGAAAAAAAAAGAGCCTTGTTGCTCGTGGGAAGTACGTGTACGAGGCTAGTATGTATTAATGTAATTAATTTAGAATTTGAGTGGTTTAATAATTAATTTTTTAAAAAACAAATATATATATTTTTTATCTATTACATAAAATTTTGGAATAAATCCCTTTAGTCAATGATCACACTTAAAAAATCAGGGATATGTACGATTTTAGCCTTTGGCTTCTAGACGTACCAAAAATTCCAAAGTCACAGCTGTTGACATGTTGTCTCAAAGACACACCTTCCTCTCTCAGCTCACTTTCTTCCCCAAAAAATACACTTTCCCTGGAAAAAAAAAAGAAAAAAGAAAAAAACATAAAAATAAAAAGCAAGAGAATCAAAATCACTGTATCTCTCACTCCTCTTTCTTTCTATTTTTTTTTTTTCTCACTAACCAAACACAAACTAACACGCACTCTGTACAAAACCTTGGTCTGTCTTTAGTCTTTACTTCTAAGAACAATGACTTGAAAGACGGTTTTTCACTTTTACGCTCTCAGAGTCAGAGTCAGAGACAGAGAGACTGAGAGACGATGGGGGCGTCGCTGTCGAACTTGGCGGACGGGTCGTCGGGTTTGGGTTCGGGTCCGGGTTTAGGGGACATACCGGAGAGTTGCGTGGCCTGCGTGTTTCTCAACCTGACTCCGCCGGAGATTTGCAACCTCGCGAGGCTGAACCGCGCGTTTCGCGGCGCCGCGTCGTCGGACTCGGTGTGGGAGTCGAAGTTGCCGGCGAACTACCAAGATCTGCTCGATTTGTTGCCGCCGGAGAGGTACAAGAGCTTGTCGAAGAAGGATATCTTCGCTCTGCTCTCTCGCCCTGTTCTATTCGACGATGGCACCAAGGTTTGCTACTATCGCATTTCCTTGCTCGAACTCGTGCTCAATTTTTAGGGTTTTTGAACTAATTTAGGGATTTTGACTTTGGGGATTTACAGGAGGTGTGGCTGGACAGGGTTACAGGAAGGGTTTGCATGGCGATATCGGCGAGAGGATTGGCCATAACCGGAATCGAAGACCGGAGATACTGGAATTGGATTCCTACTGAAGAATCTAGGTTAGTTTTTTTCAATTTCTTTTTATAAATTTCTTAATTTAGGGTTTATTTGGGTTTTGATGGTGGTACATAGTGTTGTATTTGTAAGTGTTGAAGTTTGACTTGGTTTGAGAATTAAGATAAAGTTTAAGATTTAATTAAGTTTTAATTATGCTTGAAATGGAGTGCTATATTGCTCTATTAACTCTGTGGATTATGTTTAATAGTTTTGGAGGCTTGTGTTGGATATAATGATGAATTGTTAACTGTCCCTGTGGAAGCCTAATAATGTGCTTATTCCTTTAATTTGTTGAAGCAGTATAAGGATTTTAAGATAAATTATCCCAAGGGGAAGTACTTTGCGATTCATGAAGCGGGTTTAATCTCACCTTATTATATCTGTTGTTATTGGGTTATGTTAGAAATTCTTTATCTAATAAGCCTTGTGAATGCCAATCTTTCTTTTGAAGTTTTGGCAAGAATATGTTTACTCTCTATTCAGGAGGTGATGTGTTCACCTTTTTGGTTATTTTGGTAAGAGGGTTAGGATTGAATATTATGAGGATTTAGTTAATAGGAATTACTATAAAATCTTTCCAAAGTAAGTAATTCTTCATTAAAACTTTGAAGGGATAAAATTCTTTGTATCTGATGATTTCCTAACATTCTCTCAGACAGTTAAAATGGATATGATATCCCAGACAGACAAACAGTGTTTTATTTCTCTTCCTTTCTCTTTGTTTGATCTCTTAGCAGTTAGCACACATATCTGACAATACCAACTAGGCTGTTTGGTCAGGTTCTATTCCAGTGTATCACTTATGTGCAATGATTGGGAGTTTTACAGAGAAAGAAGAAAAAGGTACAGAGTGTTTTTAGGGAAACAAGAGGAGAGGAAAGGGTACAGATTTTCTCACCTATTGTTTTAGCGAAAACCTTTAAATTAATTGATTTATTGTTGCACCCTCTCTGAATTGTTTGAATAAGTCAACCTGAGTTGAACCTTGTCAATTGTCATTTTTAAAAATTTTGGGTTACCTATTTATTTTTGCTGATATAAGGCTTTCAACCAAGCCTAATTATGGCCTGGTCAGGATTCATCCATTGGCTCTCTTTGTTTCATTTATTTCTTTTTAATTTTCCCTCTTTTATTTTTCCTTTAGTGCATGAGATTTAATTATTTCACTTTTTTTCCTTAAATAATTATATTTTTTATAAAATAAAATAGCTTGGGTTCAAAAAAATTGTAGTCTATAGGTTGAGCCAAGAATATACCATATTGATCTTGATGAAGTGACTGATTGGAGCCCTATTCCACTGCAAAGAAATGCCGTACTTACACCAGTCTTTTTGTTTCTTTGTTTTTTGTCTTTTTTTGTGAGGGGTTGGGGAGGGGTTGACTTAAAGTTTCTTTAATTTTGTTTAAGCATGCACTGTTATTTAATTCAACTTTAATGATGAGATTGCAATGACATCGAACCTTGATCAATCTTCAGTTTGAAGTTGTTTCTATTGCTTGAGATGGTTTGGTCAAGTACAAAGGAGAGCAATAATGCACCAATGAGGAAGGGTGATTTGATTCAAGTTGAGGGAATAAAAAGAGGTAAAGGAAGACCTAAAGTAATACTTCTATAAGTTGAAAAAAAAAAATTTGGAGGTGATACACAAATTGATTTTGGATAGGATAGAGTAGCAGAGAAGAAAACAATGTGGCCGACAATAATTAGTCTGTTGAGGATGCATAGCCCCCAAAGTTTTGGGACAGAGCTTTGTTGTTTTTTTTTTATATATTATTAATTAGTACTCTTTGAGAGGGTCAGTTTTACTCTGAAAACGTTTTCTTTGTTGTATAATTAAAACCTCTCAGAGAACGGAAAATCTAGTCTGTCCTAAGATAGAATATGGCTATGTTTTGCCGTTGTGAGTGGTAATTTCTTCTTCAATAATGGCTAACTCTGTCACATAGGGATAAAAAAGGAATTTCTTATTGTGATGAGGTTTTATTCTAATATAAGTCATGGGCAACTTGATATGACTGGAAGATTGCCGGCTTAAGCTTTAAGCTATTGAGATGCTGGTGAAGTTGGTGCTGCTGCTTGGGGTGTCAAATGTACTCATTGGGGGTCCTAATTGTGAATTCATAAATATCAATATGTTAAGAAAGATTTGCTTGTGTTTCGAATATGATTTGAAAAGCCTAATATTGTTGTGAGGAGTGATTCATGTGATTGGGAACAGTTTTTTGGTTAATCTGCAATCTTTTTTGTTGAGGTCCTTGATTCAATGTTTTTGATGTTGAGCTTGAAGTTCAGACTATAGAATTTTGCATTTCATTAGCCTTTAACTTTGGACAGGTTGGTCGTTGTCTTATGGGTATGCATGTTTTGTGTAATGGTAACAGCATGGCAGGCGTCCTTTTCTCTTGGCCCTAACTCTTCTATCATGTGAATTATTGATTTTTCAAAGTAAGTGGGTGATAAAACCATATTTTCAAATGAAATTCTGAGTTAAGAAAATTTGTATTCTGCATTCTGAATAGCTATCATATTCGGGACCAAGGCAATGATACTTATGCTCCTTTGTTGCATTCTTAATCGCTTTCTAAAAGTTCTCATGCAACTGTTGTCCTTCTATGACTTATACATAACATCGGGAGTTGCAGATGGCTTTTCAGGATTTGGAAGGCACTTTCATCTTTCTCTCTTTAACACTATTTTATTGTAACTCCACCTGAGCCTTACAAGTATCATGAAGTTAGTACTCATGTTGCTCAGTTATCGTTAATTTCTTAGCA
>JAGHPS010001062.1:0-42440 GCA_020976635.1 Castanea crenata
AAAACTGGTCTCCATGTCAAAAAAACACCCCACCATGCTACCTTTTTGAAAAAAAAAAAAAAAAAAAATATTTACTTTATGGTGCATTTTTAGCTGATGTAGTGTGTATTCAAATACCACTTATTTCGTTGAAAACTGAAAATTTATTGCTAAAAAAACAATTTTTTGTTCAGAATTCAGCTGTGGTTGGACTGTTCATCAGCTCAGCTGTAGTTGCACTGTTCATATTCAATGAACAGTGCAAGGGCACCGGTAAACAAAAAAAAAAAAAACCGCAGAACGCATTCGTGCAGACGTGATCTAAAAGGAACGAGGCCAATAGAGTTGTAAGATTCAGTACCCATTTTGTTGTTGGTAGTGCTGTCACCGCCGTCTTGCTGCCAACCGCCGTCTTCTGAAATTTCTTATACACCCGCGGAGTTTAGCAATGAGTTTAAGAATTAGAATCAGGAGGGTCACGATTTCCGTAACATCTTTAACGCTCAACTGCAAGCTGTTGCAAAAGAAATTGTGTCAATATTACAGGAAAAGGAATTCACACACATATAACTTTAGCTAGCTAGTGTTACCTTGCCATAGGAGGAGACGATTGCCTAGAATTGTCAAGTATAGGACTTAGGAAGAGCGACGGACGTTGTGCTGCCTTGTGCAAAACCTGTAAACCGTGTGAGGAGCAGGAGAAGGAATGAAGCAGATCGAGCATTGTTGCATGAGATGCATTTTATAGGATATGGATCAATTCGTTTCCCTTTGAAATGGAGTGTGACTATTTAATGGTTAGGATTGATTTGTAATAAATGAAAGGCTAGATGACACTTATGGCATCCCTGAGATAAAAAACACAAACTTTCTACTATCCCTGAAAGCTGAGAGTGACACTCTCAGCGGTTTGTATTTTTTAGCTGAGAGTGACACTCATTAAATAGTCACACTCCATTTCAAAGGGAAACGAATAAGTGTCACTCTCAGCTAAAAAATACAAACCGCTGAGAGTGACACTCTCAGCTTTCAGGTATAGTAGAAAGTTTGTGTTTTTTATCTCAGGGATGCCATAAGTGTCATCTAGCCTTTCAATTATTACAAATCAATCCTAACCATTAAATAGTCACACTCCATTTCAAAGGGAAACGAATAAGTGTCACTCTCAGCTAAAAAATACAAACCGCTGAGAGTGACACTCTCAGCTTTCAGGGATAGTAGAAAGTTTGTGTTTTTTATCTCAGGGATGCCATAAGTGTCATCTAGCCTTTCATTTATTACAAATCAATCCTAACCATTAAATAGTCACACTCCATTTCAAAGGGAAACGAATTGATCCATATCCTATAAAATGCATCTCATGCAACAATGCTGGATCTTGCGCTGTTAGTCCATTGGGCTAATTTGTGTGCCATTTTGCACTGGGGCAAAAAGACGGTAGTGGCTAGTCCAAGATGCGTAAAGTTTTGCTCTCATTTGTTTTCTTAGGGCTATAAACGAAATGTCAAGTATTACATATTTAAGTTTGGCTCGTCAAGAAAAGTGAAAAACTCAAGTTTGGTTTGAGCCCTTGACAAGTCTAAAAATAACGTTTGAACTTAAACTTATAGAAAAGTCAAAAAGTTTGAGCTTGGCTTTGCTTAGCTTAGCTTGATCAATTAGTCGAGCCAAACTTAAGCTTAATATCAAGCTCAAACTAGAGCTCAGGTCAAGCTTTTGAGTTTAAGATTTAAAAATATTACATTATCAAATGTTTAAATCTCTAAAATTAAGAAAAAGAAAATATTATAATTATTTTATCATGCTTCATTGGCACTCTCAGTGGATGAGATTTTCTTAAACTCCTAGTTAGTCATAGCACTAAACAAAGCATTCAACGCTCTACTGTTGAAATTCGCTGATTTAATCTTGTCACCATCCCAAGAAGCAGGTGGATCAGTAGGTTTGGTCCATCCAACAGCCAGCTATACCTTTTCATCCAAAGACTACAAAAAAGATCCCATGCGTACTTTCCAATATGCATAATTAGTACCATCAAACAAAGGAGGTATAAGCAAGGATTGTCCATGATCCATGACAATAAGGGTTAGGAATGACAACGGGTCGGGTTCGGGCTGGGTTTTTGCATACTTGAACCCGACCTGCGGGCCAAGACCCGGAACCTGGACCCAGCCTGATTATTAATCGGGTTTTTTTCCAGGGCCCATACCCGCCCTGCCGGGTCCTATGAGCCCCGTTTATCTTCTTGGGCCCAAATCTAGCCCAACAATTTTTTTTTTAAGCCCATTAAATTTTTTCCCTAGATTCAAGCATATTCAAGCCATTTAACATGGCCCAAATGCCAAAATTTGGCATTTAGGCCACATTATAGGGCAACCAAATTATAAGTTAATCATAAATCAATAAATCACAACTAAGATTTTAAATCAAAAAATCACTTAAAAAGCTACAAAATAAATCCCACAAGTCTAAGAAATTACAAAATGTCTTATCCTCCAACTAACAAATGAAAAAGACTAAGAAATTCTTACAAAATGTCTTATCCTGCATAACCGGGTTTTTATTCGGGGCGGGTTTTGGGTCGGGTTTCGGATTTTTTTTTTATAAAACCCGGACCCGACCCGAACCCGCTTCAGGTTCTTTTTTAAAAAAAAAAACCCATACCCGACCCTATTCTTTATCGGGCCGGGTAAAATCCGGCCCATTAGGGCCGGGCCGGGTATTGGCGGGCCGGATCTAAATTGCCATCCCTAATAAGGGTCAATGGATCACACAGCAAAGATTAAAACCTAATTAAAGAGTGCCCACTCTAATACCACTTGTTGGGTTAATATAACTTGACCCCGGTTAATTAATTCAATTACTCAAGTTAATTAATTAAGTCAAATTACATGCAAATCATGGAGGCACCAACAAATCTATAAATAAACTAATTGCAACGGAAATTAAATTGACATAGTGATTTGTTGACAAATGGAAAAAACCTTTCACAAGGCAAAAACCCCACCGGGTGAATTTAAGGTTGCCACTCTTAAGAATCCACTAATCAATAATCAAGTAGTTACAAGTATGAGGAATCTTACCACTGCCCTGGCCTATCTTAAAATATCAACCTACAGTTGAACCTTCGCTCCAATACCCAATTGGACTTGATCTTGTAGAACCTTCTTTTCTTTGATGCACAAATCTCCAATATGTGACTAATCCTTATGCATGAATCCCCAACGTGACTAACTCTAGCAACTTGAATGATTGTTGTTAGCTACAAAGTTCTTCACTTCAAAAATGATAAAGATCAGGAAGCACTTAATTACAAAATCCTATGATGTACAAACGCAATAATTTCTCATAGAGAAAATTAAACTTTCGGTCATTGTATCCATATGTGACGGTTTTTAAAATAAGCCTTATATATGTCTAGGATTATGAGAAAATAAAGCCTAAACAAATACATCAACATAGGCCGAAATTCAGATCTAAAAATCCTGAATTTGTAAAGCTCGATAAATCGAGCTTGTGTCGAGTTGCCCAGTAAATCTTGATAGTAGCTTTTTATCGAGCTATTTGTTGAGCTTCAATAAACCAACTTTTCTTCACTTTTTTCTTGAATCAATCTTCATGTCTTTAATACAACTACTTGATATGTATCAAACCCAACTTAGATCTACCTAATTTACAAGTAAAGTGTGTTTTGTCAAAAGATTAGTCAATTACATAAAAGATATGACCATAACAAAATAAAATTTAAAAAAATTCAAAGCTGCACCAAAAATTAATAGCCTTTACACTTATCACAAAAAGATTATACATAAAAGAAAAAGAATAATAGCACTTTCATGTTGTGAATCCAAACAAATTAATATAACACCTTAATTTGGGCCTCAAAAAGGAATCATTGGGCATAACATAATTTCTTCCAAAATAATTCATTTTACTCTCCATTTTTTACATGTCAGACATTAGTAGGGACAGTCACCTTGTGATTGTCACTTTAAGTATAAAAACTAAAATAGCTCTATTTCAAAAGCTTTAAAGAAGAGAATTCATAATAGGTGAGAAATATACTTGATTTTAATAAATGAAGTTTCTAGCCGACCTCAATTGCGGCTCATGTACAAAATTGAAGACTTTGAATAACTTGACTAAAGAGTGACTTCAACTGCAATACTTTGAGATTTGTTTGTAGTGAAAAATGTTAGTGGTGCAATTTTTGCTACAACTTGTCTACGCGGTGTGTTGTGAGTGGTTGAGAAAAAATAGTGATTCTATGTGGGTTTACTACTCCAACACTCATAACTCATAACGTATACGAGTTGTAAAAAAAGTTGTATCATTTGTTGTGATTCTAGCATTTTTCTTTGTTCATTAGTGGTGACAAGCGTGAACATGGACTATATTTAGTCCACTGTGCACAAGCCCTAAAATAACATGAACAAAATTGAAGACTTGGAATAACTTGACTAAAGAGTGACTTCGAATGCAAGACTTTGAGATTTGTTTGTACATAGTGAAAAATGCTAGTGGTACAACTTTTGCCACAACTCGCTTGCATGATAAGTTGTGAGTGGTTGAGAAAAAATGGTGAGTTTGTGTGGGTTCGTTACTCCAGCACTCACAACTCATAATGTAAATGAGTTGTCGAAACAGTTGTGTCATTTGTTGAGATTCTGGCATTTTTCTTTGTTCATTAATGGTGACAAGTGTGAACATGAGCTATATTTAGTCCATTGTGCACAAGCCCTACAATAACTTGAACAAAGTTTGCTTACAAACTTGGTTGTAAACAATGGCTACAACATTACTCAATATATTTTTAATAAATAAAATTTTTGACAAATCAACCATTAGATAACATTTTCTTCATATACTCTCTATGCTTGCAAAATTTCTAGAAAATCAAAGATCCATAGATATGCTATCAATCAAATATTTAAATTTCAAGTTTTTGTAATATAAAATTATCTATAAAATATAAGTTCATGGATTGAATATTGAATAACATTCTATTGGCGCAAAATTTCACATGAGTGTTAAAAACATAAAAAAACATGCAATGCAATTGTTAGATTTTTAAATTAAGTAACCATGTTGATTGTTTAGTGAGAATTATAATCATTAATTACAACAAAATTTGTAACCAACCTTTGTCAAAGTACGTCCCTTTATAGGCCCAATCCTAGCCCAAATTGGCTTAACAAGATCACAAAATCTAGCTACAACCTTACAATCTTACATAAATTGTCATCCAGCCCTTGGAATGTTCTTTTGGGTTCCATCTTACCAAAAAAAAAAAAAAAAAGAAGAAGAAGAAGAAAAAGAGACAACATCTTTTACCCAAGAAAAGAAGCCCACAATTCTGTGATAAAAGTTGGCCAATTTAGATGAACTCAAATGTTTTGGTCACACACTAGCATAATCAAATAATGACTGTATACATTTTCAGTAAAATAATAATAATAATAATAATAATAACAATAATATATGTCGATGCCCCCATGCATGATAAAAACGATACTTATATTAAGATTTAAGCCACACCTAAGAAAATCACAAAGTTTTACAAGTCGACACATTACGAAACAAGAAGTAGAGCTACTAATTTCATATTTAGACAGTTCTTTAAAAATAAAATAAAAAAGGTAATGAGATTACATTTTATTCAAGGCCTAAGAGCACTAGCATTGGGTGTAAACACCCCCAATTGCTATTTTACAACCAAAACATAAAAAAATAAAAAAATGCTCCATTCAGGGATGAGTTTATATAATCTTTTAGAACCTGTGAACAATTGGTTCTCATATATAAAACCAACTGTAGCAGGAAATGTAAAAAAAAAATTATTTTAAATAAAAATATATGAAGTTTCTTTCTCTTTCAATCACACACCATGGTACTCTCAGTCTTCACCTATCATTCTCATTTCTCTTCTTCCTTTCTCTCTCCCCTCTCTTTGCTTTGGTGTCTCTCTCAAATGAGCCTCTCTCACATATCGGCTTCGACGGCGTGGTGGTGGTGTCAATGACATGTAGGCTAGATTGGCGTCAACGTCTAGAAATTAGCCTGTGATGACGATTACTCCAACAAAAACGTCGTTGTTTGGTGGTCGCAGCGTTGAGTATTTGATTTCTTCGTCGATTTTAACAACAAGCAATGGCTCTTCTTCATTGTCCTCCACTTGATTTTCTTCGTCGATTTGAATAGTGAGTAATGCTCTCTTCCTCTCTCAGTCTGTTTGATGAGGATACAGTTGAAATAATCGGGATTTTGTGGTTGATTTTGGGTGGTTGTGGGTTGAAACTTGAATCGGTGGCAGCATCCGTGGTGGGTTGCGATTTTGTGGGTTGCTACTAGGTTTTGGGTGATGTGGTGGTGTCGTGGTTGTGGTGGCATGGAGGTTGTGGGCTATGGGTCACATGGGTTGTGGGTTTTTGGGTCAGTTGATGCTAGGTTATGGGTTTTTTATGGGTTTGTTGAATGGTGGTGGGTTGCTCGGTGTGAGTTTGGTGAATGGTTGTTGATGATGACGAAAAATCACCAATTAATCACACGGTCCTTACGTGCTTGAAACAACACCTGCACAACACAAAAAGAGAAGACCTAACAGAGAGCACCGGTGTGGTGCCGACCAAAAACCCTCCGAATGTCAAGTTAGAACTTTTCACCACTCTAGAGTGCCAGAGCTGGGATGAATTATGCGTACCTTGTATTCTGAGGGTTCATGGGTTTTTATAGTAGAGTAGGCCTCTGTTTCTTGCGCACCTTGATCTTCATTAATAGGCGTATATTACGGAATCCTTCTTAGTTAGAATTCTCTTTGCATTAGGACTTTATGAGTTAGAGTTAATTGTGAGACGCAAGTTATTTCTATTTAGGAGTCCTTGGAGATTAATTAAATTAGATGGATATCACGTGACCCTGGATCCGTCCACCTTTTATCCGTGCATCTTGGATTCGTCTATTATCAACCTGCCAATCTATGCATCTCGAATCTGTCTACTATCAACCTGCCAATCTATCAGTGTCGTGTTTACTCAAATGGATCTGCCAATCTATCAGTGTTGTGGCAGACTTTGATTAATTGTTTGCTTGGATCAAGGCGTCCCTTGGTCTTCCGCGCCGTTCCCTATATATATATATATACTGTCTGTCCTTTTCATTTTTATGTTTTGGAAAAAATTTGGCTAATTAGAGCGCAACCGTCCACTCTACTCGATCCGTCGCCTCAACAAATCGATATTACCATTCTTTTTATTCTTCCGTCGCCTTTATCGTACCGTCAAGTTGTGAGTATTCTTTTCTTTTTTTCAATTTTTCTTCTTTCTTTATTGCGGACGTTGGTCCGTCGCCAATGTAGACCTAGAGTCTTAGGTTTTCTTTATTCATCATTTGTAGGTGTTAGATGTCTACTGAGGCGTCAAGTGGTCAGTCGTTTGTCTGCGAGGGAACGGGCTACAATGAGGTGTTTCCATCAAGTCAAATAAACCTCGGCACCCCCAGCGAGGAGAGGGAACCGTCAGCCAACTCTCCTTCCAAAATGAAGGATGAGGTGTAGGATGAGGACAGGTCTGGGTATGACTCAAATGATGACCTAGACTGCATAGACCCTCCTATCCAGTCCGTCATAAGTCCTGATGGGTTCAGGGAATTCATCATTCTCCCTTTGTGGACGGTGAATGACTTCATCTCTACCATCAAGCAACCACACTTCAATACATTTAGGGAGAAATACCAGATTCCCGACAACATATCTATTTGTCTACCCTTCAAGTCAGAGAAATGCTATTATAGGGATCTTCAAGATGTTGGGGTGTACGAGCAAATGTTGAAAGCTGGGCTTCGCTTTCCGTTGAGTGCTTTTTACCGTCATCTTCTACAATATCTGGTACTGTCCGTCTCCCAAATTTCTCCGAACGCCTGGAGGGTTTTTCTGGGTGTAGAAGTCTTGTACGGGGTGATGTCCAATGGTGCGCGACGGTTGACAGTGGAAGAATTTTTTCATTGTTATCGTCCTTTTGAGATTGCCCAATCAAAGGGGATGTATAGTTTTCTCCCATGGAGCCCCGGGTACTTAGGTTAGTGTGCGAGACCCTGGACTCTAACAGGAACTAGAAGGGTCGTTATTTTTTTCTCTGTGGAGACACCTAGATGAGCTGTCTAGGTGACCATGAGTATATGCCCGTTGATACGACATGGGGTATAATGTCTCCGTCTAGTATGTGTCCGTCCTTATTAGGTTTTGTCCTTATATTTTCGATTTGTGGTTCTAACCATCTCTTTTTTCAGCTCGCGATCACCCACTGGTTACTGTCAAGCAATTCGGTTTCCTAGAGAAAATTTTTAAGACCACTAGACTGTCGGAGAGGACTTGGATAAAGCTTGTCACTTTGGATACCCTTCATTGGTACTGTAACGGTCCATAACCCACTATCGCTATCCGTCGATACGACACAAGAATACGCGAACGTAAGTCCTTAGCTAGCTATACTTGTATTATTATTTATCATCATTTTTACCCATCCACTTTTTGCAGAAATGGAAGATGCTAGGAGAAGGGCAGTGATTAAGCAGCAGGTTGCTATTAAGAAAAAGCAAGGTGGTGATCTTGCCCCCAAGATGGGCTTAAGTCCCCCGTCCGTTAAGGACAACCATCTGAAAAAATTGACTGTCATAGCAAGAAGCAGAAGATGGTGACGGGGCTGGTTACTGGTTAAGCTCCCAGCGTGTTTAAGTTGCCCCCAAAGCTGGGCTTAGGCAAAGGTAAGAGTTTGATGGTCAATCCAGACCCTGTCAAGGAGAAACCTCCCGTTCTGCTTCGAGAAGATTCCCAGTTTGCCCTTAATCAAGTTACCTCCATCATCAAGGATGAGGACTACGAGGATCTGGGAAATCATGCTAAAGAAGCAATGGGGGAGACAACACTGTTCAGTCCTACACAAGTTTGTACCCGTCACTATATGTTCCGTCGTATTTTTATCAATTCATACTTACTCTTTGATATCGGTGTAGGGGCTCCTAATGGCGAAAGGATTAATGGATCGTTGCCTTACCTTTGAGAAGATGCTGGAGCATGTTCATGCAAAGTCAAAGGTGACGGTGGAAGAACTAGACGAGTTGAAGGCCTGGAAGCTTCGTCATGAAGAGAATCTAAAGCTGTCCGAGCAGGTTCGTGGTGATTTGGATAAAGAAGTAGAGTTACTGAGGGATACCTTGAAAGACAAAGAGGATAGTCTCCATCAAGCAAAAGTTGAGGCTATCCGAGAATACCGAGACTCCGATGCCCTTTTGAGCGAACTAGGTACCTCCTTTGCCGACGGTTTTGATGACTGTCTCCGTTAAGTCAAGGTTCGTTTCTTGACTTGAACCTTGCACACATCACCATCGATCCTGAGGGCCAAACTCTTACTCGCCCCGTCGATACCAAAGGAACGAATGAACTCTTTGGCGAAGACCTCGGTGACAGTGAGGTTCAAAAGGATAACACCATGAGGTCTGTTGAGGGTGTTGCCCATCAACCGTCAGCCCTAGAACTGAAGATGAGGATAACCCCATCACCCTAGAGTAGTAGCATATATATTTTTATCTTTGTTCAATTTTGGGCTTGTATGGGAGAACAGTTTATTTAACTCTTTTCAACCATTGCCTTTGTAGGCTTTTTGTAAACATTTATTGCATTTTGACTGCATTTTTCAATACACTTTTGTTCGTCTTTTATAAGTATTATCCTTACCCGTCCACTTTTGGACCAGATGAATTTCATCTATATGGGATAACCTGTCCTGTCAAGGATGATTCGTCCAGTATGTGGATTGCTAAATCATTCACGGGCTGATCCATCCAGTACGGGGAATAGCTTTGGTTAAATAGCTCAAACCGTCCTTTTAAGGACTTGGCTTTAGTTAATGAATCTGTCCATTTCATAGATTCACAGTTAAGTTCGATCATTTAACCCGTCCATATGGTGTTAAATATGCGTAGCCCTCCTTTTAAAGACTTTTCTTTAAATATGAATGGTCGTTGAGCCCGTCTACTTTATGGACTTGTTGAATAACTATCATCCTATGGATGAAACCGTCCACTTATGTGGTTTTGACAGGCTTGTCATTTTCGTCCACTTCTTTAGACTTGTAGTTGTAACTTTTTGTCCATTTTTATGGATATCAATCCATAGACTTGCTAAATTACATCCTTCATAGGATGATCTGTCCACTTTATGGACTTAATAAATTCATCCTTCATGGGATAAATCGTCCATTTGATGGGACTTGTTGAATTTCATCCTTCCCTAGATGATCTGTCCACTTTATGGACTTAATGAATTCATCCTTCATGGGATGACTCGTCCATTTGATGGACTTGGTGAATTTCATCCTTCCTAGGAAGATCCGTCCATTTTATGGACTTGGTAAATTCATCCTTCATGGGATGATCCATCCATTTGATGGACTTGGTAGATGAATTTCATCCTTCCTAGGATGATCCGTCCACTTTATGGACTTAATAAATTCATCCTTCATGGGATGATTCGTCCATTTGATCGACTCAGTAGATGAATTTCATCCTTCCTAGGATGATCCGTCCACTTTGTGAACTTAATAAATTCATCCTTCATGGGATGATTCGTCCATTTGATAAACTCAGTAGATGAATTTCATCCTTCCTAGGATGATCCGTCCATTTGATGAACTTAGTAGATGAACTTCAGTGGAAAACATTCAACGGTCTTGAATAAACTCTTATAAGTAGAATATTGTCATAAAAAAAAAGAAAATTGCCCTTTAGGCACTAGGTGTATTGTAGAAAATAAAAACTAAAAACTAAAGATGTTTGAAAAAATAAAATGGAAAAGAGTGTGATGTCATTGTCTACTGGTAATACTTCTTCAGGTGCTCTGTGTTCCATAGGCGATTCAACTTCTGCCCTTCCAGTGTCTCTAGGTAATACGTTCCCTTCCTATGCCATGAGATGATCCTTGTACGGTCCTTCCCAGTTAGGTCCTAGCTTTCCCTCGGAGTCATATTTTGTTGTGCCGCTTACTTTCCTTAAGACAAGATCTCCTAACCTGGAAGTCCCTGTGCCTGACCTTAGAATTGTAATGCTTCACCATGAGGTTCTGGTACCATGTTAATCTTTGCTCGACCGTTGCTTTGACTTCGTCCATCAAATCAACCTATAAGTGCATGGCTTCATTATTCATGCTCTCGTCGTGGTCCTCAACACCGATAGCTCGTAATCCCTACTTTTGCTGGGATGACTGTCTCGCTACCATATGCCAGATGAAATGGTGTCTCCCCCGTTGGTGTCCTTGTCGTTGTCCTGTATGCCCATAAAACACTCGGTAATTCATCTGACCATATGCCCTTTGCCCCCTAGAGCCAAGTCTGATGATTTTGAGCAAGGAATCGGTTCATGACTTCAACCTGTCCGTTGGCCTGTGGGTGTGTGGGTGAAGAGTAGTGGTTCTTAATCCCTAGTTATGAATAGAAATCTCGGAATGCGTCGTTGTCGAATTGCTTCCCATTATCTAAGACAAGCACCATTGGAATACCATACCTGCAAATGATGTTCCTCCATATGAAACTTTAGATATTCTTCTCTGTGATAGTGGCCAAAGCATCTGCTTCCACCCATTTGGTGAAGTAGTCAATGCTGACCACTAGAAACTTTAGTTGCCTCACGGCTGTGGGAAGGGGCCTATGATATCTAACCCCTATTGCGTGAACGGCTATGAGGCCGTCATAAAGGTGAGCTCTTCTGTTGGTTGCCAAACTGCTGGCACTTGTCGTAGGCTTTGACGTATGTGTCGGTATCCTTTTGCATTGTTGGCCAGTAATATCCTGCCTAGAGTAGCTTATGCACCAAAGACCTTGATCCATAGTGGTTTTCCGCAAATTCCTTTATGGACCCTCCCTTATAATGTAGTCTAACTCTTCAGAGGCAAGGCACCTCAAGTAGGGTCGGGAGAAACCCCTCTTGTATAGAATGTCTTTAATCAAGATGAATTGGGCTGCATTAACCTTCAACTTCTTGCGGCCTCCTTGTCGTCTAGTAGCTCGCGGTTCTTTAGGTAGGCGGCTATCGAGGTCATCCAACAGTGTTCATTGCTTACCTTTTGCACGCTAGTACTTGTCTATTAGTGATGAGAGTTGAATGAAGGATAATACCTGGTTGGGGTCGATCATAGGTTCTGCTGAAGCTGCTTTTACAAGCCTAGTCGGCACCTTGGTTCTTCTCCCTTGGGATTTGAACCAATTTGATCTGGAGGTTATTTGTTCGACCCTTCACCTCCTCGAGATACCTCTTCATTCTTTAATTCTTGCACTTGTAACTGCCATTAACATGACTGGTCACGATTGGGAATCGGAGTATATGATCATATTCTTAGCTCCTACAGCTATTGCGAGGTCTAGTTCTGCTATTAAGGCTTTGTATTCTACTTCATTATTGGTTGTGAAAAATTTTAGATGGATCATGCACTCAATCTTATCTCCTTCCGGGGTGTGAAGAACCTTGCATGTCTGGTGGAGAACCCGTCTGTGTAGAGGCTCCATATGGAAACTTCCTCTGCCCCCTGATCTTCCACTAGTGTGAACTTAGCGATGAAGTCAGCTACTACCTGTTCCTTTACAGAAGTTCGTGGTTGGTACTGTATGTTGAATTCACTAGCCGACCGTCCATAATGCCATCCATCCTGCAGCTTCAGGGCCACTCATAGCTTTTCGCAAAGGCTTATCCGTCAGGACAATTATGGTATGTGCTTGGAAATATAGTTTGAGTTTTCGTGCCGCGGTCACTAACGCGAAGGTTAGCTACTCCATTTGAGGGTACCTTTCTCTTACTCCTCTGAGCCCTCGACTTATAAAATATACAGGCTTTTTCACCTTATCTTCTCTCTGACAAGAGCTGTGCTGACGGTTGCTGGGGGAGACGGCCAGGTATGGGAATAGTTCTTCGCCTAGCTTGGACGGGCTGAGTAACGGCGGAGAAGAGAGATATGCCTTCAGATTTTCAAATGCTTGCTGGCATATGTCTGTCCACTTAAAAGACCTCCTCAGTGTGTGGAAGAAAGGGGGCATTTATTCGTCGCCCTTGATACAAACCTGTTTAGGGCTGCTGTTTTGCCATTCAAGCTTTGTACTTCTTTTACTGTCTTAGGCAGAGCCAATTCCATTATTGCCCTTTACTTTCTCTAGGTTAACCTCGATACCTCTTTGGGATACCATAAATCCCAAAAACTTTCTTGCCGTTACCCAAACATGCATTTGTTCGGATTTAATTCATGTTGTAAAACCAAAGGGAGTCGAAGGTCTCCTGCAGGTCGCTTAAGTGGTTGGACTCTTGTATGCTTTTTACCAGCATGTCGTCTACGTAAACTTACACATTCCTTCCAATCTAGTGCGTGAACATCCTATTCAATCTCTGATATATGGCTCCTAGGTTTTTGAGTTCGAAGGGCATCACTTTGTAGCAAAACAATCCTTGACTTGTAACAAATGAGGTCTTCTCTTGGTCGACTTCATCCAATTTGATTTGGTTGTAGCTGGAAAACGTATCCATGAAGCTTAATAGTTCATGCCTTGCTGTTTGAGTCCACCAGGATGTCAATGCGTGGGAGGGGTAACTGTCTTTAAGGCAGGCCTTATTTAGATCTGTGAAATCTACACACATTCTCTACCTTCCATTAGCCTTCCTAACATCACCACGTTTGCCAACCAATCCATGTAATATACTTCACGTATGAAATCTGCTTCTTATAACTTCTGCACTTCCTCAGCTATGGCTTTGTCTCGCTCCGGGGCAAACACTTGCTTTTTTGTTGGACGGGAGAAAACGAGGGTGATAGATTCAGCCTATGGACTATGACCGATGGGTCGATCCCAGCATGTCCCCATGACTTCAGGCAAATCCGTCTGATTCTTCCTTAAGAATGTTGCAATTACTTGCGTATTGTCTGGCTGGTCAAAGTACCTATCTCGTGGTCCGCTCGGACCTAGAATCGTTGATAGGTACTTCTTCAGTTCTTCCATCAATTTTTCTACCGTCCGTCGTTCTTCTATATTCATAATTGGGAGATGATCGTCCATCTCCATCATCGCTACTGTAGCATTCATGCACAGCAACTTGATTTCCACGCAAACTCTTCTATTCCATACTCAGTAGGACCTTGATCATTAAATGGTAGGTCAAGGTCACAACCTTCCATGCATGGAGAGTATGTCGTCCAAGGATAGCATTGTAGGCAGATGAGCAATCGACCACAAGGAAACCACATCCTTAGTGATTCTGTTGGGGGTAGTCCACCCACTGTCACAGACAATGTGACAACACCAAAGGGGTAGACCCTTGTCCCTCTAAAGTGACAAGTAGGCGTTTGTTGGAACCAGTCGCTCTCTACCAATCCCCATCTGCTGGAATGCGGGGTAGTAGAGGATATCAGCTGAGCTTCCATTGTCAACCAAAACTCGATGCATATTGTAGTCATCCGCTCATATGCTGACGACAGGTGCGTCGTCATGCAAGTGGTGAAGACGTTCATGCATCCTCTTCCGAAAACCCAAAAATCTGGTTATTCAATTTGAGCCTTTTGGTTGTAGATCCCGTCAGTTGGACACTCTGAACCACTCATAGATATGTTTTTGCGGGCTTTTTTTAACGGACCTAGTAGTGGCATTGCCCCAACAATCATCCTTATGTCTGCTATCGGTAGTACTGAGACGCTCGTTCTCCCGTTGGGGGCCTGATCTTATGATGGATCCGTCTTTTCTTTGCTGGCGAACCTTTGCAGCTTCTTTATTTGATAAAAGCTTCAATCTGTTGCTTCAGGTCATAGCAGTCAGTCGTATCGTGGCCGTGGTCATGATGGAAATGACAATATTGTCTCTTGACCTTTTGTTAGGATCTCCTTTCAGTTCGCCGGGAAAGTTTAGGGCTCCTTCATCCTTTATCTGCAATAGCACTTGGTCGATCGGATCCGCAGTGGGGTGAAGCTTATGAATTTCCCCGTTTGTGGTTTGGAACATCTGTCCTCTCGTCCGTTCTCCTGTCCTGGCCATCTTCCGTCCTCTGTCCAGTCGTGTATCTTCCTGTCTTTCCCTTTTTCTAGGCTTTTCTTCTCGGGCCAGTAGTGTGTCTTCCGCGTTCATGTATTTGTCACCCTATAAAGCACTTCTGAAATAGTTTTGGGTCGTTCTTATATAGAGAAAACAGGAACTTACCCTTCCGTAACCCGTTGGTGAACGCCGCCACGAGTATTTTGTTGTCCGCTTCGTCTATTTAAAAGTCTCCTGTTAAAGCAAGCTATGTAAGATCTTAGCGTCTCGTCTTCCCATTGCCTAATTTTCATCAAACACGCAAGTGGATTCTTATACCTGTGACCCCCGACAAAGTGAGACGCGAATTAAGCGCTTAACTCCTTGAAAGTGCCAATGGAGTTGGGCATGTACCACATTCTTGCAGGTCCTTTCAGTGTAGGGGGAAGGCTCTGCACATGATCTCGTCTAGAACCCCTTGAAGGTGCATTATGGTCTTGATAAGACTCCAAGTGGTCTAAGGGGTCCTTGGACCCGTATAACTTTCCACTTAAGGCATGCGAAATTTTGGGGAAGGGGGCATGAACTGACGGGTGCTGTGAATGGTGAATCAGTTCATTGGACCAGGTCATCGAGGTCATGGATACTTGTCCTCTGAGGGCGTTCATCATAACGTCCATCCATTCCCTTATCATCTGCATCTTGGCGGCTATGTGAGGTGGGAGAGTATCAGAGATAGCTGGTCGGCTTGTGTCTTACCGTTCTGATCTGCTAAGAGCGTTGCTATCCTCAAGTCCTTCCTGGTTTCTCCTCTTAGCGCTTGTCCCTTCTTGGTCTTCCTCCTGTGTACTGAGGCCTGCATTCTTTTGCCGCAACTGCTCTTCTAAATCATGATTCTACTTGGTTAGGCGTTCGACTGCCGCCGCGAGCGTTTGGACTTGTCTCTCCAAGGCCGTGGTGTGCGGTTCGTCGTCCTGATCATTGTTGGTTATTGCCATCGAATGAGTGAATACCATGCAACTTTTTGTCCGGGAAGCAGCACGTATGGCTTATTCCAAGTGTAACGTTCCCTACAGACGACGCCAACTGATGATGACGAAAAATCACCAATTAGTTACACGGTCCTTATGTACTCGAAACAACACCTGCACAACATAAAAAGAGAAGACCTAACAGAGAGCACCGGTGTGGTGTCAGCCAAAAAACCTCTAAAGGTCAAGTTAGAACTTTTCACCACTCTAGAGTGCCAGAGCTGGGATGAATTATGCGTACCTTGTATTTTGAGGGTTCATGGGTTTTATAGTAGAGTCGGCCTCCGTTTTTTGTGCACCAAGATCTCATTAATAGGCGTATATTACGAAATCCTTCTTAGTTAGGAATTCTATCCGCATTAGGACTCTATGAGTTAGAGTTAATCATGAGACGCAAATTATTTCCATTTAGGAGTCCTTGGAGATTAATTAAATTAGATGGATATCACGTGACCCTGGATCCGTCCACCTTTTATTCGTGCATCTTGGATCCGTCTACTATCAACCTGCCAATCTATCAGCGTCGTTTTACTCAAACAGATCCGTCATCTTTGTCTTTTAATCCTCTTCAGTTGTGGTGGCAGTGGAGGGTTTTTTTTAGGTTTTGATGTTTGTCGTGGATGGGGATCGTGATGGTGGTGTTGGTGGTGGTGAGTAGCGATTCTGAATTGAGTTTTGTTTTTTGTTTTTGTTTTGGGTTTGTGGGTATGGATGTGATTTTGGTGGTTGTTAATGGTAGTGGTGATGGATTCTAGGTGGTGGTGGTGGGTTGTGGGGGTGGTGGCTGTTGTGGTTGAGTATTTTTTTTTTTTTTTTTTTAATTTTTATTTGCTCTGGGGTTTGATTTTGGGATGGGTGGGTACTTGGTTTTGATTGTTGTGGATTGGTTTTTCAATGGTGGTTGTTGGTGGTGGCATTTTTTTTTTTGGGTGTTGGTGTGGCATTTTTTTTTTTGTGGTAAGTTTGTGGAAGGTGGTGTGTGGGTTTTCTGGAGAGAGAGAGAGAGGAGAGGGAGAGAGAGAGGGAGAGGGAGAGGAGAGAGAGAGAGAGAGGGAGAGAGGAGAAGAGAGAGAGAGAGAGGAGAGAGGAGAGAGAGAGAGAGAGAGAGAGAGAGAAACATAAATTTGTATATTTGATGGCCTAATTTATATGGCTTTTGTTAAGGCTGTCCAGCACCCGTTAAGTTTGCATGGGCATTATTTAAGTCAGCATGATTTTACTAAAATAACCCTACTTTAATTGGGAAATCAAGAAAACAACACACCTTAATGATGTGTGTCACCGGCATAGAAAACAACAAATGTTGCATGCTTTTACTTAAATACCCTTTCAACCATTTTTACCATCTCTTTTTTATCTCTCCCCCATCCTTTGGTTTCTTCATGCATCCTTATCTTTAGATTTTCCCCCCTTTCCTACACAACTACAACATGTGTGTCAGGTGCAAATACGAAGGTAATGTCAACCAATTTCTTATTTATTTATTTATTTATTTAATTTTTATTATAATTATAATAATAATTATTATATGCTTTAGCCTCCAAAAATAACTTTTAAAAAAAGAATATGACTCCTAAATTCAAATATTCATGAGATGTAACATTAAAAAAATATCTAGAAAAATAAGAATACATAGATAAAATTAGTGGCATAGTAAAAAAAAATTTATATATTAATCTCTTATTAACATACATGGCTATGGTTGGATTAGGTCAAGTGGTTATACTTATATGTTTAATCTCTTGTAAAGTTTGGAATTCCATTAACTATTTAAGCACTCTTTTTTCAATATATATTATTACGATTCACATAATGTGCCTAAATATATTCCAAATTTTTAGATTCATCAAAACCAATTCTCAAAATAAATCAAACTTAAATTAAAATAAGGGTAACAAATAAACTTATATATTAATCTCTTATTAACATCATGGCTATGGTTGGATTAGGTCAAGTGGTTATACTTATATATGTTTAATCTCTTGTAAAGTTTGGAATTCCATTAACTATTTAAGCACTCTTTTTTCAATATATTATTACAATTCACATAATGTGCCTAAATATATTCCAAATTTTTAGATTCATCAAAACCAATTCTCAAAAATAAATCAAACTTAAAATTAAAATAAGGGTAACAAAATAAACTTAAAATATGGTGGATTGCTTTGGGTTAGATAAATTGAAAAAATTGTTAATTCAAACTTGACACAACCTAAGACTTAGATTACATCCTTCCTATATATTTCTTTTACTTTGTTTTTAAATTGTAACTAGAAAAAGAATCTTTCATTTTCTGTTATTTATGTTCATTTGTTTAACAAATAAACCAAAATTAAGCCAAATTTAAGCTCAACTATTAAATGAGCTAAGCTCAAACATAATAATATGCTTATGACGAGCCCAAAAAAATGATAAAAGATTTATAGTTAATTATAATTAATAATTCTATTCGTAGTAAAACTCATTGATTTGTGAAGGAGTAAAATACCTCTATGTAAACTAAAAATGTTTTGTTGAAAATAATCCAATGGCCCTTAAACAATGTTGAAGTGTTGAAAATACCTCTATGTAACTAAAAATATCAAAAACAAATTTCACTTTAAATTACAAATTTATTCCCTATAGTTGTTAGAAATGAGATAATTCTATTCTTTTGAGCTTAGCTATTGTGTGTCACTATAAAATAAGCATTCAAATTTACTATTTGTTTCGTTAGGATAGATGCCATCAATTGATGAATAGGAATTAAATCTTATTATGCAAATCTTTTTTTTTTTAATGAATGAACTCATAATTTATGTGATTATTTAACACGCAAAGTTATTACTAATGTGTTTTTTGTTTTTTTGTTTTTCTAAAAATGTATGATCTTATTAACCATGAGTCCACCGCCCTCCCATAATCCTATATAGGGTTCTGACTTTGACAACATTTCCTATTATGTCCATGACATTGGGGTTTAAATCCCCTCTCCCCTATTGTGACTCACGTGGGACCCATAAAATAGTAGGAAAAATAAGCAATAAACTGGTTTATAATTGCACCCCAAATGGGCACTTAATCTTTGTAGAGAGTCAAGCCCAAAATTCACAATGTATAGCAAACAAAGGCTAATAGTGCTTTGTGGAAAGAGAAATCAGAATAAACTAAAATACAAGAAAGTTAAGAAAATATACACAGGTCCAAAATTCGACCCATTGATACTAAGAAGAGCAAACTAAGAGAGGTAGTGAGGAAAAGTAGAAAAGTTCATCTGTACTAGTACTTCCACCCCTAGACTTGGAATTGTAAATATTCTTGTTAGCTAACTGGGATTTGTGTCAAAGTTTCAAGTCTAAGAGAAAATGTGATCCCCCTTTTGTGGGCTAATGGTGAGTATTTATTCTAAGTTTGGAAGATGCTTGTGATCGGTTTTTTGGTTGAGAAAAAGGCTTTTAGGCCTCGTTTGGTTGAAGGTGAAATAGGGAGGATGGGAAAAAAAAGAGTGAAAATAGGTGAGAGAGGTGTTTGATTAGGAGGGGAGTGAAAGGAAATTTTGGTAGGGCCCAGGTATTTTCTCCCCTGGCTCACCAAAATCCTATCTCTCCAATTTTGAGTGAAAACTTTGGGGGTTTTATTTCAACCAAATCAATTACATTTTTCCCCTCTTTCTGTAATGTTAACTTGGAAATCTTAGGTAATCATTGACATTTGACTCTGTTTCAACCAACTTAATAATATTTTCTTATTTTTTGGTTTACATTGTTCATAATTTATTTTTATTCTATTTCTTATATTCACTGTTCGTACACCTTCGTTGTTGGGTTTTTGTGTGTGTGTGTGCTTATCTCACCTTTTGTCTTCTATATTTTGTTTTTATCAATTTCTTCCATAGTATCATCCAAATGGACAACCGATAGTGATGCCACAGGGGGAGGCCAGAATTTACCTTCTCATTCTTTTTTTTTCACCAATTTTGGATCCGACTTCGGCCTTTTAAAAAAAACCACTTAAAAAAAAAAAACCGAAGTGTTCATATATAATTTTTTAAATAAATAAGTGTATAAAAAATTGTTTTTCTTTTGTTATATTTAATATGAAAATAATTGTAAATTTCTATCAATTTCATTTTTCATAGTTTTACATTTCTCCACTTTTTCATCCTCCCAACCAAACATATATGAGAAAAAACAAAATTTTTTCTATCCTCTTACTTTTTTATCCTCTCCTCATTTTCTATCATTCCACTTTCCATCCTTTAACCAAACGGACTCTTAAGGGTGTGGGGTTAGGAATCGTCCCCCTTAACCCTTTAGCTTGCCTCACCCATAATTGAGGGAATGGTCAAGTACTCAAAAAACTTTGCACGCCTATATTCATAAAAAGAGAAAAATAAATAAAATACAACTTGAATTTGTTATAATAATTTGAATGTGAATTGAATATTTGCTTTGTCTAAGGGTGAACTCCTTGACTTTTTTAATTTCTCCCCTTTATTTCTATAACTTCGATAGAATTGCCCCTCTTTATATTAAAAAAAGGCTAAATATAAAACTTACCTTCTATGTTTCACTGGAATTCATTTCAATCATTAATTTGCTTTCGCTCATTTTAGTCTTTAATTTTCAAGTTTATTCAATTATGACTTTTCCATCAACTTTGTTTTATGTTGTGGTTAATTTTCCAATTTTTTTAAATTTTTTGTTCAATTTTTTTAAATTTAAGAAATTCAATTGAATTAATGATGAAGAATATTTTCCAGATTTTTTTTTTCAAAAAATTTAAACAATTTGATGGAAAGTTTTCAATTGAATAAATTTGAAATTTAGAGAATTGAAATGAAAGAAAGAATGTTAAAGGACTGAAATGAATTCTGGAGAAATTTAAAGGATAAGTTTTGCATTTTAGCCTAAAAAAATTATATAAACAATCTCATTTTTTTGCTTTAATATTTACTTTTCCAACATATAACAAAAAAATTTCATTTTTTTTTGTAATATACTTTATATATATTGATGATGTGAAGAAAATCAGTAGACTGGATGCTTCGGGCATCAAAAGGCTAGCGATTGTTTTGAAGGCCTGAAAAAGAAAGAACAAGTGATCAAAGGTGACCGGGGTGGATCGGCCAATAACCCTCCAATGCCAAAGTTAGTTTCTTCTCAAGTTTTGGAGTTCCAAACTTTTTAGGAATTGTAAAAATGTACTTTTATCTGATCTAAATGGGAGTTATATATGTGCACCTCGAAACGGTTATTAGATTTGTAACTTCCCCTGTATTTGAGGAGTTTAGAGGGTCCAATGATAACTTCCACAACCGCTATAGAAGTTATATATTTTCTTATATCACTGTCATTGGAAGTTAAGTATTCGACAAAGAGTTGTAGCAATGAACCTGGATCTTTCTCATGCCTTGGATAACAATGTGTGCTTTCATCTCCAACTCTTGTAGGCTAATCCATACTTGGGAATTCCTTGAGGGTTAAGGGGTCGTCCGTGAGCCTTCCTGGTGAAAGTATCTCGTCCATATGGATGGTCGTCCCCTCCTCGAACGACCTTCCTATATGGAAGTCCTCTATGGACGACCTTCCTATGCGGGATGTCCATTCTACTCTGGACACCTCCTATGGACAGTTGGAGATAGATTTCTTAGTTCACCATTAGTTGTCCCCTTGTCCAAGGGTCGTTCAGAGCGTCAGGGGATCTACTGACGTCTTTTGGATGTGTGTCTTCATATTGGTCATTAAATGTTGTTCCACGTGTCGTAATTCAAATGGCTAAATTTTATTGTCTCAGAATGCGCACGCGTCATGGTTTCATTGGTGAATTGTCACGTCAATTTAAGTTTTCAAGGGAAATGCCACGCCGCGCTTCTCGGTCGGTCACGTATTTTTCAGGTGTACCAATTTTCAATGCCTATAAATAGTGGAATTCCTCTTGTACCCTTTACATTGTCAAATTTTTCTTCTTTGACATTCCTCGTCCATCGCCTAGTCTGGACGATTCCAGCGTCCCTAGTTTCTTTCGTCTAGAGCAAGTATCTTCTTCATACTCGTCTTTAGGTTTTTCCTTAAGTTTTCGATATGCTGAAATTGTCGTTTCTTCGTCTAGTACTAGTATTGATAGAGAGATAGATGAGTACCACAACTCAACTAGTACAGTGGTTCTAGTAGTGATAGTAGTAGTGGGGGAAACACCATGGACGAGGAATATAATTCTGGGGTTCCTGGGGTCCTCTGGAAGTCTTTCAAAAGTAACTTAGGATGAGAGTAGCGTCTGGGTTTGGGGCCGGTCCTTCAAGCGCTCCCCTGTCCACGCTCAGGACGAGATTGAGACCAATATACAACTGTGTTGAGGAGTCCCTTCTAAGACGGGACGATAAGAAGTTAGCATCTCTTAGGAGTTGGTATCAAATTCAGACGAGTTGAACCCCAGGTTGGGCCGTTCGAGAGGAGTGGTGTTGCCAGCCTCATTTGCTGTAGAAGTTTATGAGGCTTATCTTTAGGAGGTCTTAGGTTGCCTCTTAATGCTTTTGCTAGAGAGTTACCCACTAGATTAGGTTTAGGGTTTGTGGAGAGAGGTTTTTGAAGGGGATCGTCCTCTCATTGTGGATGAATTCCTTTATTGTTATAACCCTCGAAAATAACCAATCTCGTGGTTTTTTATCAATTCACAGCTATAGGGAGAGATTGTAGGATAATAAAGTCTTGGCTACGTCAGATAGGAACTGGAAGACAGAGTTTTTCTTCATCTCTGGTTTCTTGAGCAGGACACCCTATGAGGTTGGCAGGGATCCATTTGTCCCATATACTGGAGAGTTAAGGAACCTTTGTCCTGAAGGTATGCTTATTACCATTGTGTTGTTATTTTTACTATGTATGTCATTCCATAGTTATTCAACCCCCCTTTCTTTTTTGCAGGTGTTAGGGACTAATATGGAACCCTTTTTTTATTTAGGGAATAAAAGCAGTAAAATAAAAAAAGTGCATTTACGCCTATCATATTAGAATTTGAGTATTTTTAAAAGGAATATACTTATTTTATCCTCTAAAAAACTATTTTATTTATTTCAACATACTATTTTACAAATCTTCTAACATCTCATTTTTTAATTTTCACATCACAATAAGCATTATTAATTTATTTATTCATTCCTCTCTCTACTACAAGCAACTCTTCCTTTGCTACCTAGCAAATCACCCACAGCTCATACCAAAAACAATTAAACCATCCCTACAAACCCAGCAAACCACCAAGGCCCCCACCATCATAGCCCCAACAAACCATCTAGACTCATCACCTTTCACCCAACAAACCACTGAAAACCACCATAGACCCGGCAAACCCAACAAACCCATACCAAACCCACCAAATCACCACCATAGCACAGTCGACCATCACAACAAACTACCAAACCCACAAAATCAACGAAAGCCCAAAACTACCGAGACCTAATTTTGTTGACCCAATTACAAATATGCAGATCCAAACCACAATCAACCACCACCACTGTTGCTAATCTACAACTCGGAGGACTCGCCACCTCTGCGAACTCAAACCAAGCTGGCCACTATCGATCTACAGCTATGGTGAGAGAAAGAAAGATAGAGAGGTGAGACATCGAGTGAGAGTCAGAGAATGAGATGAGAGAGGACAATAAATTATATTAAATAATTCACTAAAACTTGCTATAGTGAAATTTTATAGTTAGATATCGCTTTAGCAAAGTTGTAAAAAATTAGTCTAAAATGCAAATTACACTGTATCATTTGATTGAAATTCATTTTAGTCTTCTAACTTTCATTCATTCAGTTGAATCCTCTAATTTCCAAATTTAATTAATTCAGACTTTTTGTCCAATTCCATTAAAATTGTCATTAAGTATGAAATTAACTAATGAAAAAAAATCTATAAAATATTTTTATGAATTTTATAGATTTTTTTCAAGTGAGGAAAATTATTTTTTTAATGGAAATTTGTTAACAAAATTGGATGGAATGATTGAACTGGATAAATTTGAAATTTAAAGAACTCAGTTGAATTAAGTAAGTTAGAGGACTGAATGAATTTCAATCAACTTAGAGTTTGCAATTTACAATTTTAGCCAAATTTTAAATTTAAATATATGGGTGATTTGGAGGTTGAGTACTATAAATAACAATTTGGGAGATTTTTGCACCCTATATGCTAATGCCCTACCAATCACAACACAAACCATACAATACACACACCATATGAAGGCCGATTAAGAAACACACCACATAACAGAGTTCGGCTGAGAAGGTAGCAACAAAGCCCATTTTTTGGGCCCCATAGAATAATGGGTTCGGCCTCACCAATAGCATTTTAGCATATCAGATTTTGTTTTTGGGGTCAAGATGAAGACAACTCTGTTATGTTGATTTTAACACTATTCAGATAAGGGGTGCCTGGAGGTGGGCTTATTAGGAAAGCTGACGGAGAGTGGATTAGAAGATACGCTAGAGCGATTGGGATTACAATGAGTGTTGCAACGGAGCTGTGGGCTATAAGAGACGGCATCAACCTTTGCCTTGGATGCTAAGCTGGTGGTGGATCTATTGAGCAAAACTGCTGCGTCTTTTAATGTCATTGATATAATTATGGTGACTGTAAAGAGGCTTTATCCGTATTCTTTTGGTTAAAATTCAACACTGTTATGGAGAAGCTAACAAATGTGTTTGACGTTCTTGCTAGAAGAGGAGCTTCTCTCTCAAGTTTTTGTTGTTTATTAGAAACTCCCGCAGGTCTCTTTTTGCTCAGCCAGCTAACAAATGGTGCTAGCTGGTTTTTGTTAATGAAAAGCCTCTTTTAGCCCCCCCAAAAAATAATAATAATACAGTTTTCAGACAAAGAAGAAAGCGACGAAGTTAGTCACAAGTTTTCAAACTAGCATTACTACTCGGCCCATATATTGACTTCTTCTAACTTTTGTTCTGGTCCGTTTGCTCCCAGATGGTATCCTTGTTCACAGTTACCTCTCTTGCCAACCTGCATTCGAGTATTCTATTCCCAATTCAATTTCAACCATAAATGAATGAATGCTTTTTCTTTTTCTTTTTTTTAACTTTATATTGGATTTCTAGATTTTTAGTCTAAACTCCATCCAAAGCATGTGTCATTACCTACATTCCTCTGGTTTATTCGTTTGCCAGTAACCATAAATTAACTTTGGGTCCCTCTTTTCTAGCCAACATATATATATATATATATATATATAGAGGACTATGTATATGCAGCAAGCACCCAACCTAGCCCATCGATCGGTGGTGTTTTATGGTTCATCCAATTATAGGCTTATGCTAGACAATTTGGGCTAATGTAATAAATTCCAATGCTTCCTATTTGGGCTGCCAATAACCCTTGGCATCACAGAGTTTTCGATTACCGTAAAAGAAGTAGATATGGTAGCTGTTGAATGCCAATGTTTATTAGATGGTAGGCCTTTTTTACCGAGTTCCGCAGTCCCCTGTACCATTTTGATGACTGGTGGAACGGTTTTATGGCCAACTGCATGCTAGCTATGAAATTATAGCCTTAGCAAAGCACTTGATGCTTTATGCCCTTCTATTCTTCGTCCTGAATCTAGTGGTGAACATCTTTCTATAGATTATCTGTACTGCTGTTATTTTCATACGATACTAATCATATCTTTTAGAGTGTGTTTGTTTCGAGGTGAAATATGGTGAATGAAAACTTTGGAGAGGGAAAATGAGAAGGAACCTTTTTTGAGTGTGTTTGGTTAGGTGGGGAGGAAAGGAAATAAATGGTGGGGGCTGGATGTTTCTCTACGGGTCCACCAAAAAGTTCTCTCCAAAATAGAGAAAAAACTGAAGGGAGAAAATGAGGCTGCTTAATGGACAAAAACGTCCATGTCCAATTTCTATCTTCTTTTTCTTCCTTTTTTGTGTGTGTGCGGGGCATGTTGCCTTTTTTTCTTTTCTTTTCTTTCCTTGACGTTCATGAATTTTTTTTTGGGACATGATTTTTATTTTTTAATAAATTGGGTGATTGCTTTTTTTTTTTGGTTATTTATCATTTTTTTGTTTTAATTGGCCATCATTTTTTAACAAGGGTGTATGAATAAATTTATACAAACTTACTTTTTTATCTTTCCACTTTTTCACTCCCGACCAAACAAAAAGAAGAGAAATTAAAATCTTTTATATCCTCCGCTTTTCCATCCTTCCCACCATTTTCTATCTATTAGGACATATGTGGTATTGTTAGAGGCATATATTATGTAAATTGGACTATTCTTTTGACAAAACGCACCTTACTTGTAATTGGGTAGATTTGAATGAGTTTAGTACTTGAAGGAACAATTGTTCAAGTTAGTATTGAAGCCATGCAAATCTGTTCAAGAAAAAAATAAAGAAGTGTTGTTCATTAAAACTCGACAGAATATCTATCGAGGTTTAATGCTTATGCTCGACAGCTGCTCGATAGAAACAATATATTGAGAATTACGAAATTCATATTTTTAGATCTGTTTTCACGCATATCTTAGTGTATTATATAGGGTTTCTTTTTCATAACCTTAGACATATATAAGAATTATTTTAAGGGCCGTCAAAGGTGATGCAACTCAATGTAAATTGATTATGCATGCAAATTGTAACCGGAGACAGTATTTGCCCTAGTTCATAATAATCCTTGTAGAAGCTGCTGCGTTTGTGCGTTGAGAGTTTTGTAACCAATGAGCTTCTTGATCTTCATCGTTTGGATGAACTGAAGAACTTTGCAACAACATCTTTCAAATTGGTGTGTTAGTCATGTACTTAGATCCGTGCATTGAAAGGAGAGATTGTTACTACATTACAAGTCCAATTGTGTATTGAGGTAATGATTCAACTGTAGGTTGGTATTAGGTACTGAGATTCCTTTTACTTGTAACTGCTTGTTTTGATGATAGTGGATTCTCGGGAGTGGTAACCTTAAATTCACCTGATGGGGTTTTGCCTTGGTAGTTTTTCCCATTCGTAAACAAATCACCTGTGTCAAATTTAATTTTTGCTGCATTTAGTTTAATTGGTGATTTGTTTGTGCTACCACGCTTATTACATGTAATTAAACCTAATTAATTAATTCACTTGGCTAATTAATTGGTTAATTCACCAAAACAGTCAATACATTATTGGCCTATCAAGTGGTATCAAAGCGCTCACACTCTGATTAGCGTTAATCTTTGTTGTATGATCCATTGACCCCCGTTTGTCATGGATAAAAGACAATCTTTAATTATCCCTTATTTATTGGATGACACTAACTATGCATACTAGAAAGTACGCATGAGAGCTTTCTTGCAGTCTTTACATGAGAAGGCGTGGCAAGCTATGGTTGGTTGGACTAAGCCAAAGGAAGCTACTAGGTTGATTGAGATGATGCCAAGATCAAAGTGGCAAACTTCAACAGCAGAGCATTGAATGTTTTATTAAGTGTGGTCCCCAATGAGGTGTTCAAGACGATACCCTCTACTGAAATTCGCCTAAGGAAGCATGAGACCATCCTTCCAGACAGCTATGAAGGGACTAAGGCTGTTAAGGATTCAAAGTTTCAAAGGCTCACTACGAGTTTTGAAGAGATTAAGATGGAAGAAGATGAGTTGTTTGCTGAGTTCTAGGCCAAGCTAAGGGACATAGTCAATTAGCCTTTATTTTTGGAGAGAAACCATTCCCTTGAACCCAGGTTCGTATGACCAAAACAAGCAATCATAATCTTCTCAGGGATTTTCCATATTTTTATTTCTGGTTACATAACTAGTCTATTAGTATATAATGTGAAATGGATTTCTGGTCCAAACAAGTTGGAATTTCGTTACTCCTGCAAACATATATTATGCATATCTTTGTGTTGGTATATTGGGGTGATGTAACCGAATTTCACAAGATGTATAATATAATATAAGCAATTGTTGTGCGCATGTGAATGCATCTTGTTTTGCTTTTTGTTGTTATAATAAAGTAGAATAATGATGGTAAGTATGACCAAAACAAGCAATCATAAATCTTCTCAGGGATTTTCCTTTCCATGAAGCATACCTACCATCTATGGTGTGTGTCTGCCACTAAAGGTGCACCCAATTAGATTTCACTATCATAATTAATGAATCAAAGCTAGATCTAGCTAAAAATATCAGACTTGAACCACATCAAACACCTTGTCAGCCCGCCAAAAAGGCAGCAATTGATCAAGTTACCACCGTGAAATCAAGTTTGAAATTATGAACGAATGAAGTTCACTTCACATGGAGAGGTTGTGGTCATTGTTTGATTTAGACCATTACCGAAACAAGTCAATGAAAATTGTATTTACTAAAGATGTTTATGAATGCTTCATTCTTGTAGCGCTTTAGCCATTGTTGTGCATTGCACATGCTAGTGAGTTTGTGATATACCACTATGGCCCCACACGCCTTTGCAGGGCCATTGTTTTGGACTTCTGTAAAGGCCAAGTTTTGACCACTTTTATAGTCTCTCTTCAGACTAACAAAACCACTAGCTAAAAGGGAGGTCCATGCATCAGATGTTCAGCACAAACTTGTTCCGTTTAATCTTCAGCTAGATTTTGGATTCTGAGATATGCTCTCCGGTATCCCGAATGATGTGAATTGGATTGAATAAGTTTGTATTTTGAGGACTCGTATTGAGTTTCACTAGTGATTAGATGCAATCTCAATTGTAACTTAACTAGTCTTTTTTTAAAGTATGACATAGACGTAACTAGTGCTTCGTTACATGTTTATCTTCCAATATTATAGGTCCAAATACTAGTGAAGTAAAAAAACTCAAAATACTCATTGGAGGAATAGTTGAAAAAGATACTTATAATTGAACATAGCCATAGGTCCATCTGGTGAATGAATAGTCAGTCAACAAACAAACAAGAAAGTTTGCTATTTTCAATGGTTGAAAATTTTGAAAAAAGTATTAAAAGCCGTCGAAAAAAGTATTTTCGACAGTTTAAGTGACTGTTGAGAACTGTCACTAAAAACTATGTCGAAACTTTTTTTCTACACCTTATGTGACTGTCGAAAAATGTAATTCACCTTCATCAACAATTATTAAACGTTGAAATATTATTGAAAATTGTTGAAATGTATGTTGTCTTAAGATAAATTTCAACAGTTTGAAACCGTTGAAATAAGTATTAAAAAAAAACTAAAGCTGTGAGTGTCTTTCTGGTACTAGGAGGCCCATATAGCAAAATTCCCTTGGGAGGCTTCAGTCCAATATTTTCAAAAAGCTGTGGATGCCTTAAAGGCAATTCCACCCACTCACGAATCTGACCAAGCTGCTTCCTAACACCACCAATATCATCATAACATGATTCAAAATATAAACATAAACACAATTGTGCAATTCCAAATTAAAGTCCATTCTCATAAAAACTAAAACACTAGCTTAATTTTTAATTTTTATGCCAAGCTAAAGGACATAGTCAATTCAGCTTTTGACAAAATGCATTTCACTTGTAATTAGGTAGATCTAGGAGTTTAGTACTTCAAGGAACAAGAGTTCAAGTCTAGTATTGAAGCAATGCAAATCTGTCCAAAGAAACAAGTGAATAAGTATCATTCATCAAAACTCGACAAATAGCTCAACTAATAATATCTATCGAGATTTAATGCTTATGCTCGACAGCTGCTTGATAGACACAGTATCTATCAAGAATTACAAAATTTAGATTTCCAGATCTGTTTTCACGCATATCCAAGTGTATTTGTGTAGGGTAAGGTGTGCAAAAAACCAAGGAACCGAAAAGACTAGTTGAAACTGACCAAACCGTGTCCAAAATTTCGGTTCAGTTTCGATGCGGTGCGGTGCGGTGTGGTTTCATTTTCATTTTTAAAAAACCGATATTTTCGGTTTCGGTGCTGGATTTTTTCATCTGGAAATCGACCGATATATATATATATATATATATATATATATATATATATGTATATATGTATGTATGTATGTATGTATGTATGTATGTATGTATGTAACTTTAATACATAACTGATCAATGGCTTAGTGGTATGCTCCTTGTGGTTTGGCTAGCTGACCCCAAGTTTGAGCCTTCGCGTGGGATGTGGGTTTTTTTTGCTATTTAATTTTTTAAAACCCTAGTAGTAGCATAAATATAGAAATACCCTGTTTATTCTTCCCTTTTCTTTCCTTCAACCGCCCTCTTCCCCAATTTTTTCTCTGTCTCTCTCTACCCTTCTCGCTTTAATTTTTTCTCTCTTCAGTCCTTCCCCAATTTTCTCTCTGGTCTTTGCCCTTTTCAATTCAGCCACCTATTCTTTTATTTTCTTTTGTTCTCTGAGTCCCATGGACCATGGTCATGCCTTTCTCTTCTCTCTAAGTCACATATCTTTGTTCTTTCTTCAATTCAGATTGAAAAATCACTACAGAGACATGGTGCTAAACTCCTACTATGGTGCAGCAACGGTAAAGTTCTGTCTAGACCCTTTTGCTAATTTAAAATATTTTCAATTTTTGTTGGAATCTGTGTAATACTGTAAATTGTTGAACAAATATTGTTGGAAGTTTTTCTTTCTCTGTCATTCTAATTCGTTCAACAGCTTTCTCTCTTTATTGCTCTATTACTTTGTTTTTTTTTATATGTGATTAACTTTAGGGTTTTGAAAATCTCAATAACCCTTTCTTTGGAAAATCGAAAATTGATCGATACCAACTAAAACCGATATACACCGAAATCGATTGATTTCCAGCCATTTTGGTCAGTTTCAATTGAGAATTCCACAAATAGAAATATTCGGTTTCGATTGGCCATACCCATACAAACCGACCGAAACCGAACCGAGCACACCCCTAATGTAGGGTTTCTTTTCTAAACATATATAAAGATTATTTTAAGGGCCGTAAAAGGTAATGCAAAGTGATGCAACTCAATGCAAATTGATTGTGCATGCAAATTGTGACCGGAGACAAAATTTCCTAGTTCATCATATTCCTTGTACAAGCTACTGCGTTTGTGTGCCAAAGGTTTTGTAACCAAGGAGTTTCTTGATCTTCATTGTTTAGATGAACTGAAGAACTTTGCAACCAACATCTTTCTCAAGTTGGTGTGTTAGTCACTTACTTAGATCCGTGCATCGATTGGTTAGTCATTTACTTAGAGTCGTGCATTGACTGGAGAGATTGTCATTACATTACAAATCCAATTATGTATTGGGGTAAAGGTTCAACTGTAGGTTGGTATAAGGTTCTGGATTCCTTTTACTTGTAACCGGTTGTTCTGATAATAGTGGATTCTCGAGAGTGGTGACCTTAAATTCACCCAATGGAGTTTTGCCTCGGTAGTTTTCCCCATTTGTAAACAAATCACCCGTGTCAAATTGAATTTCCGTTGCATTTAGTTTAATTAGTGATTTGTTTGTGCTACCATGCTTATTGCATGTAATTGAATCTAATTAATTAATTTACTTTGCTAATTAATTGGTTAATTCACCAAAGGGGTCAATACATTCTTGGCTTATCACTATCCTCCCACTTTTCCACCTCTCCAATCAAATGGACCCTTACACTTTCCATTAATGTAAGGCAAGATGAAGTTTCTGATGATCATAAACCTATTTCCACAGTTGTCAAAATCATTTCTTCAGAATCTCTACAACAAATTCCTCCAAAGTCAGCCAAATCTCCAAGGAGAGTTAGGCAGCCAGCTTCAAGGTAGCTGTTTCAATGATGGATAGCACGGATGGCCACCCGATTGGAAGGTGTCCAATGTCAAGGCCTCAATAATTTGTGTTGTCTTCCCTCAATAAGCACTGGAGTTTCTATGTTGAAGTGCTCATAAGCCCAAAGGTGCATATAGATTACACATTGGCACAATGTCATTCCACAACAAAAAAGGATGAAAATCAACAAGGAACATTCCTCCCTAACAAAGGCCGTGCCGTCCAACCACTTGAGGTGTGTTGTGAGAATTGGACCATGTAGTACAACATGGTAGCATCGCCGTCCCAGTTGAACTCACCAAGCCGATCCATATCTCTCAAGTAGAGCATGAATGAACGAACGTAGTTATTCACTTTGCGCAAGTTTGACAGATGCTCGCCTTCTAATTTAGCATAAAGCAATGTCAGCTTGACATTTCCCTTCGACTCCATATGTGGCATTATTCCAAGAGCCTTCTTGATAGCTCATGGATTTTTGGCAATCTCATAATCCAACTCCAACGGGTGTCCAATCCTAATGCCCTTGATCACAATAAACTCTCCAAAACAGAGTAATTTCGTTAAATTTTGGAATTGAAAGGTACCACAATTGATTCTATTTTCCATTCAAACATAAATCAATACTCTTTGACAAACATTGCACTTGCATGATTAATACAGTTAATATGTGTTGTCAGCTCATTTTGCATTCGGACATTCCTTAAGGGCAAAATTATAGGACCTGTTTGGTAATATTGTGTTAGTAAGTTGTTTGTATTTTTTGAAAATATGTGTGGGTAAAAAGTGTGTAAAAATACGTATAATGTTATTTAAATACTGAAAATGTTGTTTAAACAATAGTAATAAATGGCCCTATAATATCTTAAAATGCTTCAAAATTAAGCGCTACATTAATTTGAACCATTCGATGAACATGGATTTCATTCAAAAATACAATTGATCCTCATAACAATCAAAACAAATTGCTAATCATCCGATAAAAAGAACAACCCACTTCAAATTGTAACCTCTAATATGCATTCTCACACATTATGACATAAACCATGTAATTATGATTACTTAATTTTGATTGGTCTTGTGATGAGTTTTCCATGAAATTTGAATTTTGGCATCTTTCATCAACTTAAAGCTCAGTTTAAACGTGCTTGAGAATAGACAAAAGTTCAAAAACTCTTGAAGAGATGAAAAGGAGGGAAATTTAACCCTCTAATCTTTGAGAGAAATTAATGTTATTCTAATGATCAGAGTTAAACAATAAATATGCACCATGAAAAGTGATACAAATGAAGTTTTACAATTTTAAGTAAATAGTTAGATACAATCTCCCAATGTCCAAAAACGTTTAAATATTAAAAATTAATTATGCAAATTCTTGCCTGAGATTTAGCTGAGCAAGTGTCTATTAAAAACACTAAAACCATCGGAGGACAATAACTTTTTGTTAGACACTCTCTTAACCCCTGATTCTAATGAATAATGTCTAAGGAATGACTAACGAAAATACCACAAATGCATTCCCACTAGTTTTTCCATTGTTTCTTTTTAACTCTATATAAAGTACAGTTTACACTCTCAAAATAAGGATTGCTTTTAAATCAATCCATCAACTTTCAAAACTTGCAATTTACAGGTTGATATTATAATGATATCAATATGCCCATTTTGTAATGACATGTAACATTTCCACCACTAGTCCATCCAAAAAAGATGTGTTTCTAATTTCTATTCAAAATGTTATTATAATGGATGTTGACGAAAGGGACACTTTTGATAGGTATATTCTATAGTTATCTATCTTTTTCAATATTTATATATTTTATATTAAAAAAAGAAAAAAAAATCTTTATTTATTTCTAATATAAAATGCTTTTTTTTTAATAGTCATCTAAACTTTTAATGCTCATAAATTTTTTTGATCATCTGTAGAAGTTTCTTATGTTATTATTCTAATATATATGTGTGTGTGGAGGGGGGGGGGGGGTGGGTGGGTGGGTGATTTCAAATTGTATAAGAATTCCCTACACCAAATCTCATTTTTACATTCTCTATTACAATCATGCTACATTATATTTGTATGTAGAATAAATAATTTCATATATAAACAAAATCATAAGAAATCAAAAGTTTTGTAACTAAGTAGAATTATGTATCGTAAGAATCATAATTCGAATTCCCCTTACCCATCCTCATAACCATCAAATTATATATAAAAAAACTAAAGACTAATATTTATAAATTTAAATATAAAAAAATTCTGGTCTGATTTGGTCTTATTCAGTGCACTATGGTCCTATTCGGTCCACTTTGGTCATATTCGGTCCACTCAGTTCTATTCAGTTGTCAAATTCTGTCCACTTCGGTTATATTCAGTCCACATTAGTACTACTCGGTCAACTTAGGTCTTATTTGGTCCATTCTGTTCACTTTAGTCTTATTCAAGCCTATTCAATCATCTTCAGTCCTATGCGGTCCATGTTAGTCTTATTTAATCCACTTGGGCCCAATTTCGTTCTATTCTGTTACTTTGGCCTTAACTGGTCCTATTCTGTCTATTTGTCTACTTTGGTCTTCTTCAGTCTAATTCAGTCCTAGACGGTCGGTTTTATACGATCCATTCTGCCTATTTTGGTCTTATTCGGTCTTATTCAATCAACTTCAGTTCACTTTGGTCCTATTTGGCCCAATTTGGTTCCTATTTTGTCTATTATGTCCACTTTGGTCTTTTTTGATTTTATTCAGTCCTTTTTTGTTCTATTTTATCCACATTAGTTCATTTGATCCAATTCGATCCATTTTGGACACTTCAATACATTAAGTCTATTTTTTATGTACTTACATAATGGGAAACACATCCAAATTTATTTTTAAAAATATAAAACTCAAACTCATAATGTTTATCATAGAATTTTGGTCCATTTCAATTCGGCTAAATTTAAGTGAAAGTTTTTCTAAAATAAATGCTATGAATATACAAATGTAATTTTTAAACCAATTACTCATTTATTTAAATCTCATTACTTTTTTTTTTCTTTTATACAAAAAATGTCATCACTTTTAAATGAATTGCATGATATTGATTAAACCTTAAGCTATATATATATAATTTGGGCTTAGAAATTGTGGCTGTGCCAAGTGGTTTCTCATTAATTAGTAAATTAATTATATATTTTTTGTTAGGATGTATTTCCTTGATTAAGGGATAATATTTAACAATTGTTTAATTAGGTAAAAATTTATCATTTAAATTTCTTTTTTTTGAGGAAACAGTAATACTTATTAGAACACACAAACATGAAAGTAGTATATAGAGTTTTTTAAACAGGCTTATAATATATTACATAACCAGAGTAGCTTGGGGTTATAAATTCTATTCAAACTAAAAAGTTTATTAAAAAAATTTCTAAACTTGAATCTTACACAATAACTCACATTCTCTTTCTTAAAAAAAAAAATCGTTTTGACTAAGAGATAAGATTTAACAATAATTTAAAACAAATTTAAATTCAATTCAAACTAAAAGTCTATTATCAAAATTTTATAAACTTAAATCCCACACAACCCATGTCTTTGTTTTCATTTTTTTCCTCAAGTTGCATGATTCAACAATAATTTAAAGCAAATTTAAATTATATTCAAACTAAAAGTTTATTATTCAAATTTTCTATACTTAAATCCCACATGACCCACGTTTTTGTTTTTATTTTTTCCCTCAAGTTGCATGATTTAACATAATTTAAAAAAATTTAAATTCTATTCAAACTAAAAGTCTTTTCTTAACTAATAAGTAGGGCTGTCCACGGGTTGGGTCGGATCGGGTTTAGGTCTAACCTGCAACCGACCGATTAAGTTGGTGAACGGAAACTGGACCTATGGCCAACTGAAATTCGGGTCGAGCCTAACGGCACGAGTCATCGGTTGAGCAGGTCGGATCTGATCGATTGATTTCGGGTCTAAACACACATAAATTTCAGCCCAGAACAAAAGAAATCAAAATCCAAAGACAAAATAGAAGAACAAACCAACGAGATAGGTGAACAAACCATTTTGTGGGTTGATTTCGGATTCCAAACCAAAAACCCAAACTAAAACGAAATAAAAACTAGAACAATCTTTTCAAAAAAAAAAACCTAAAACAAAGAAATCAAAAGCCATACCAAAAACCCAGACCTATGACTAAAAGTATAAACGAAATCAAAACCCAGAAGAATCTTAAAAAAAAAACAGAACAAAGAAATCAAAATCCAAACCAAACCAAAAACCCTATATATGAGACTAAAACAAAAAATAGAGAGAAGATTAGTACAACATCAATACAATCGGATACGCCCGTTGGGCTTCGTGTTGGACGGGTCGGCGGGTGGTTTGGGCCTAACGGGTTGATGGACAGCCCTACTAATAAGTCATCCTTATAATTAAATCTCACACAATACACCCCACGTTGCTGTATCTATTATTTTTTTCAAAGAGCAACTTATGCTTATGTTTTAATATAATAAATTCATCTTACCTTTGTTTTACTTATGAATTTGCATGTAGAACATAATGCCAAAGGAAGTTTACTATAAAGAAGCAAAACAATGGACACCCATTTAAGTTATTGGTTTTTTTATGTAAGTTTTTATTTATTTTTTTATATTCTCAAATTTTGAACTATTTTTTGTATGTTTTGATTTTTGGTTTGATTATTGTATTTAATTTGTGAATGTGTTGATTGTTTCAATTAGACTATCACTAGGAAAAAATTGGTATTGAGGAACTATTTTGTTTATTATTGTTTGTGCTAACTAGGTAATAGATTAAACATAACCTAAATAGAAATGATCAAACTTATATTGTATTGTATTAAACAATTAACACAAAACACAAAGAGAATTTTAAAATATAAAAATAGATAAACACCAGTAAAGTTTAAAGTCTAAACAATCAAAACTTAAAGTAATTTTTTATTAAAATTATTTACTTATTTGATAATTTATTATTTATTTAATAATTTAGTTTTAATTATTTTAAAATTTTTGAGCTTATAAATTTTGATCAAGTCTTTTTTTTTTTTTAAGGATTATTGATCAAGTCATTTGCACAGAAATAATACTAGTCCTAGTATATATAAAGCTTCAAGACTTAATAAAAAAAGAAAAAAGAAAAAGGGTTTCAAGTTTCAACGGCTGAGACGGGGAGTTCGGTTTGGCCACAGGATTAGATAATCCAACGGCTAAGAGAAACCCTAATCGCACCAAGAATAAGAACAAGAGAAAAACTTTACTACTTAAAGCAAAGTAGGCCAAATAGCTCTCCTCTTTCGCTTGCTCTCTTCACTCCCTTCTTAGCTACTGGTATAATCTCTTGCTCTCTCTCTGCTCACAGTTCTGTAATTTCATATTTTTATTTTGTGCTAACTGTGATTATTGATTGTGATTATCTAATAATTGGTTAAAAATATCGATCTGTTTCACTATCTGTGTTTGTTTTAATTGACTGCCTAGCTTTTCAGTAATCCACGCCATAAGTCTTCTAAGTGGGGTTTTTTAGATAATAAAGAAAAGAAAGATTGAAGGGTTTATTTTTATTTTTAGAATTTACCTTGAAGTTTGAGGAGAATTACTATTATCAAAGTCAAAAGATAAGAAATCTTTAGCTGAATATATATAGAACAAGGTTTCTCATAATCTAACGGTTGGATCACATGTTTTTATGTTTTTAACATGCACCTATGTTAAATTTCGTTCAAATCGGATGTTATTTAGATCAGTAACTTATAAAACATAATTTTATAATACAAAAACTTGAAATTTAAACATTTGATTGATGACATAGAGGTTGATCTTGAAATGTCGCAAGTATGGAGCACATAATAAGAACATTCAATCTAATTGTTAGATTAACAAAATTTACATCCAATAAAAAGATATAATGAGAGTTTGAAGGGTTTCTCTTTATTTAAAAATATTAGGAGAGAAATGGTAGATTTTCTATGCAAAAGAAGTCTATAAAGAGATGGTAGATTTTCTATGCAGAAAAAGTCTATTCTCTCCAGTAAAGGTTTTCCTTATTTATTCCGTTGTCGTCCAGCGGTTAGGATATCTGGCTTTCACCAGGAGACCCGGGTTCGATTCCTGGCAACGGAATTATTTTATATGTTGAAGTTCCATTTTTTATTTCTAACACTCATTAGGATCTTCCATATAATTGTTTGTGATTTTAATACTTTGTGTTCATCTACGGTGAACACAAAAATCTTTCTATTTCTCAATAAAAGTTCATACTTATATTAAAAAAGGTTTTCCCTGGTACCTGTTAGATGTTTTAGTCTTGGTATTTTAAGTTTGTAAAGCTTTTGTTTTAAATTTTTTGGAGAAACATTTCTTGAACAGAAATTCTTTTTGTGGATAAATCTGCTTGTTCAAGGATGTTATGAGAGGCAATTTTATTTTGTGTTTAATTATATTATCTTATAGAATTTTTTTGTTGTTGTCGGTGGTATAATAATGGTAATTTTGCTTTTTTTGGAGTGATATCATGCATTAGATTTTAGTTAGCTAGTAATTGATCTAGGATTTAATCATTTAAATAACCTTGTATTGGTTAGAAGTTTAGATTTTATTTGTTTCATTTATTGATATATGATAATTTAATATGTTCCTTGCTTGTTATTTGTTCTGATGAATTAACTTTTTGCTATTTACTTCAGCTTCTTGCTAAGATTTTAGAATGGGTAAGGAGAAGGTTCACATTAGCATTGTGGTCATTGGCCATGTCGACTCTGGAAAGTCGACCACCACTGGACATTTGATTTACAAGCTTGGAGGGATTGACAAGCGTGTAATTGAGAGGTTTGAGAAGGAGGCTGCTGAGATGAACAAAAGGTCATTCAAGTATGCATGGGTTTTGGACAAGCTCAAGGCTGAGCGGGAGCGTGGTATTACCATTGACATTGCACTTTGGAAGTTTGAGACACTAAATATTACTGCACTGTCATTGATGCTCCTGGACATCGTGATTTTATCAAGAACATGATTACTGGTACCTCACAGGCTGATTGTGCTGTCCTTATTATTGACTCCACTACTGGTGGATTTGAAGCAGGTATTTCCAAGGATGGTCAGACTCGTGAGCATGCCTTGCTTGCCTTCACCCTTGGTGTCAAGCAAATGATCTGTTGTTGCAACAAGGTAGATTTCTTACCTTGTAATTTCATACATAGCAATAAGTTCTTTACTGATTTTTATTTTGTCTTTGTGTTAGATGGATGCAACAACCCCAAAATACTCTAAGGCAAGGTATGATGAAATCGTAAAGGAAGTTTCTTCCTATCTTAAGAAAGTAGGATATAACCCTGACAAGATCCCCTTTGTTCCTATTTCTGGGTTTGAGGGTGATAACATGATTGAGAGGTCAACTAACCTTGACTGGTACAAGGGCCCTACCCCCTTGAGGCTCTTGACTTGATTTTGGAGCCAAAGAGGCCCTCAGACAAGCCTCTCCGACTCCCACTTCAGGATGTCTACAAGATTGGTGGTATTGGAACTGTCCCTGTGGGGCGTGTTGAAACGGGTGTGCTCAAACCAGGTATTGTTGTTACTTTTGGCCCTACTGGGCTGACAACTGAAGTTAAGTCAGTTGAGATGCATCACGAGTCTCTCCTAGAGGCTTTGCCTGGTGACAATGTTGGTTTCAATGTGAAAAATGTTGCTGTCAAGGATCTCAAACGTGGGTTTGTAGCATCCAACTCAAAGGATGATCCTGCAAAGGAAGCTGCTAACTTCACTGCCCAGGTCATTATCATGAACCATCCTGGCCAGATTGGCAATGGTTATGCCCCAGTACTTGACTGCCACACCAGCCACATTGCTGTGAAATTTTCTGAAATTTTGACCAAGATTGATAGGAGGTCAGGCAAGGAGCTTGAGAAGGAGCCCAAATTTTGAAGAATGGAGATGCTGGTTTTGTTAAGATGATTCCCACCAAGCCTATGGTGGTGGAGACTTTCTCCGAGTATCCACCACTTGGACGATTTGCTGTGAGGGACATGCGTCAAACTGTGGCTGTTGGTGTTGTCAAGAGTGTGGAGAAGAAGGATCCAAGTGGTGCCAAGGTCACCAAGTCTGCTGCTAAAAAGAAATGAGTGCTTTATTTTAGGAAGTCAATAGCAAAAGAAATGGGTTGGTTTTGTGCCTTTTGTTATTGCAGCCTCTTATATAGGGGCCTTGACTGCCTGGTGGTAGTTTTGAGCACCCAGGCCACCTGAGTGGCTTGACCGTCGGTGGCAAAAGCTGCCCCTATCTGGTTGATGCTGTTTTTAGTAGTATAGAGCTTCATAGTTGCAAGTGAGAGAACAAATTGGTATTTAATTTGATTTCCAAATCGTTTGTTTTTAAATGTATTTATGAGACTCAATATTTTACGTCTGAAATGTCACCCTTAAGTAGTGGTGATATCTCATATCTGTGGGGACTTGTTTTGTTTTGTTTTGTTTTTGTTTTTTCCTTCCAAAAAAGAAAAAAAAAACAATATTGTTTCTCTTACGTTTTTTGGGCTTTGCTGCATTATTTCAATAAGAGGGCTGGGCGCTTTGGGCCTTAAAGAGTAGGGAAGGATACCATTCTGAGGGCAGAACTCCGCCCAATTAAATAGGCACGCGGGCTCATGGATATTATGGAAATTGTAGAATTTTCTATTAGGGACTGTGTTCCTTTGTTAGGAGCTACACAGGGAATGTTTATTTAAGGAACTAGATTGCAAGGTCTACCATAATTTATGTCCTGTAATTCAATAATTGCGTCCTCTACAAGGTCCACATCTGCTCGACGCATTTTTGTCACCTTAGCAAGGTGGAGAGAGGTCGAGGTGTCGGACAATGCAAATTATCTTTCAGTAGATTGTCCTTGGCACTCACAGCAGACAATAAGGTTAAGCTTCGCCACATTAAATTTCAAGACCGTCTCATCATCATTTTTTGTAAAGAGTAATACTAAAAATTACAAATTACATAAAGCTTTGAAATTAATATGTTACCAATCACAAACAAAGTTATCTATTATGTTATTTAAATGACCGATTATATTCCTGACATAATAGTTTATAATATTTTTTGTTGTACAAAGCTATTCTAGAATTCTCCGCAAACTTAAAGAACGGTTGTTTTATTTTAGTCTCAATTAGACTATAAAATTGACTACTCATTCGTATCATGAGCTCAGCACCATCACATCTTATTAATCGTCGTTACTACGCAGATTTATTAGGTGCTGGTTATGTATCACAAAAAAAGAAGAAAACTGGAATCAGTCAGACATACCAACCGATTGGGGTGCAATTATGCCAGACCAATTGGCTGAGAATAAATAAACACTACACAAAGTCATTAATCACTTAATTTCAAACTTTTGCCAATATTCTATGCTCAACAAATCCTAGTAGTAATATTCTTGCTTTGAATTAGAACATAATTAGTCAACATAGAAAAGTGAATTCTCGTAACTGTTTCGAAAGATTAGCAAAAGTTCTCTTGTAAACCATTTAAGTTGGACTCGGTTTCTAAAAATCCTTAACCAAATGCACTTCCATGGTAATTACTATATAGTATATAAACGGTATGCATCTCCACGCAGTTCTTGATGTTCAAGTTTATTTCCAATTTTCCAAACTCTTCATTTATTTGATTTTATTTTCTATAGTTGGTGTAATTTTGGACCCACCTTGTGCAAAATTCTTATGGCTCATAAGCAGGTTTACTTCGTGGTTATATGGGTCCGTTCCCAAGTCCTTATCAACCTTGTGAGTAATCAATTTTATTTTATTTTTTTTGTTGAGAAACAACCTTGTGAGTAATCATTAATTATTTTTTTTTATAATAAAATTTTAAATCTTAGTATTTATTTTTTATTACCTAATTTTTTTTGTTGGGGGGATAATTCAATAGTTGCTAGTTGAGGGATAAAAGATTTGAACACTGAATATGTCTCTATTAAAAATATCATGATATGCCAAACAATTGAGTTACAAGACCATAACAATACATCTTATAAGAATAATAGACTTCATATACTACATAAATTAAAAGTATATTTCCCTACTTACAAGTCCTATCAATCTAATGCACAGACCATGAGTTATTGACTGTTTCCAAGTAGAATTTGAAGTTCTATACCATGACATATTTAAATCTTAACAAAATTAGAGCATACTACATGCCTAATTGCCTCATGAATCTTGTTATTATTATTAGAGCATACTACAAAATTAGAGCATACCATGACATATTATTATTATTGTATATGATTCAATAGTTATAATGGTGCTGGAAACATCAAAATGTGTTAGTTGAGTTACAAGGTTTTTGGCGAACATTATGCAAATTTTTAATGTATCAATTACAATTGGGGAAAGGGAAATTTGAACCTTGAATGTCTTTCTTAGATACACGAAAAGATATCAACAAGTTAAATTATAAAACTGTTGCCGCAAAGCATCACGAAATTGAATGAAAAAGATTCCTCCTAGAAGGAAAAATTTGAGTTTTTTATCCTTTTTTTTATATATAAATTTTTTTTATTCTATTTACTTGTACATAAAAAATTATTGTATCGGTGCTTTTTATATATTCTATATTCTACATTTCTATCCACATGACAAAATAGATCATACTTATGGTTGATATATAAACTTCAAACCAGCCAGTTGATGGGTTCCATCCCAACTACTATATGGTTGGTGCAG
>JAGHPS010001063.1:0-42296 GCA_020976635.1 Castanea crenata
CTTGGGCTACCTCGTCAAGCTTTGCTAGTTTTGATGCCTGTGACGATCTGTGGCAAGTTATACTCTGAAAAATGACTTTTTCCTCATGTGAATCTGACATACTCAAACCATTCGACAATGAACTCAAAGGGCCATCTATTTCGAGCTAAAGAGAATGGACTAATGGAGATCTCTTCATCTCCTCTTATTGCCATAACACAGTCATTCTACTTCTCATCATTGCCCAATGATGTACACCAAAATTTTATTGAGCAGTTAGGCATGGTTTTTCAATTCATTATCAGCTCTTTACTCAACACCACCTTTCATTACCACCCCTACTTCTCATCATTGTACTTCAGCCACGAAAATACCAAAAAATCAATCTTATTCGACTGCTTAATAGAGGCATTGGTGATTGAAGTTTGAACACCCAAAATGTTGATGATTGACACTAGGTTAGCTCTTTCTAAACTCAAATCCTTTGGATCGAATGGTAAGTAAAATAGAATCCCCCATAAACGTGAAACTTGAATACCAAACAAAAGGTGTTAAAGAGTGCATTCAGCCTAAGGTCAAGCAAACCTCTCTCTCTTTTTATAACAAAACTACCAATCTTTTTTTTTTTTTTTTCTTGAAATCTCTAGGGGCACATAAATGAGAAATTTTAGAAACAACCATTCTCTCACCCAATTTGATAACTTGTTAACTTGTGCAACTATAAGTGATGACCATTTTCTGCTTTGTGAAATCCACAATTTTATATGACCACTCACAATCGCACAAATCAACAAGTTGTGAAATTAGATATGAGAATGTGTTCATAGGTGAACTACACATAAATATTGATTGAAAAAAGTACACTAGTATCGAGTTATGATGAAAAAATTATAGGAATATACCCAATTACATATCTAATTTTGTAACATGTTGATTTGTGCAACTGTGAGTGATGGACACTTTCTACCCACTCTTATATACATAAAATTACAGAATTTATCAATTTGTAAAATTGGGTGTAGATGTCCATACTCCATAGTATTGTTGGTTGTGCTGGGATTGTAAAGAGAGTGAATTTTTCAGTGCCTAAGAAGGTTGTTTTTTTATTTTTTTGGGGAGAGGTTGAAGCAAACGTTGGCTGCTCTTGAATATGCAAAAAGCAGAACGACATCGTTTAGATATTTCATATCGTTTATGTATATGTGGTAATAGTTATGGTATATTCGCTGACTCACTAACTAACAAGTCAGTCTTCTCTTCTCTCTCTCTCTCCTCATAAAAACAAACAAACAAAACCATTTCCCTCCGTCCGATCGCTTCCCTTCCCTCCACGGTTCATCTTCCTCTACCCAACTCGTTCCGTGACTCACTGAGTCACACCGATTCCCGCCGCCATGAGCGACGAGCACGAGGACCCCAACCTGAACGCGCATTCCGAAAGCGTCGACGGCACCAAGCGGAAGATGGAAGAGGACATCCAACTCGCCAAACAGAAAGCTCAAGAAATCGCCGCCCGACTCGTCGGCAGCGCCGAGTCCAAGCGCCCCCGACTCGACGACTCGTCCGAACTCGCCCCACTCTCTAGCTCCGCCTCTATCCCTTCCTTCCCTGGTATACCAAAAAAAAAAAAAAAACTCTCTTTCTTTCTCTCTCTCTTTTCAAATTCCTAAGGTTTCTAGGGTTTTAGAATTTGTAATGATATTTAAAAATTTCCAAAAAAAATAACTGAATCTTAGCTCAATTAAATTCTGCAATTGCTCAAAAAGCGTTCTCATTTTGCTGATTTGCTGTTAAAATGTGGTAATTGAATGTTATCAAATACTATAATGAGTTCTTTTTTTTTTTTTTTGGTAATTAAGTTTAGGATTAGTGTGTATTTGGCTAAGGCTGAAGCTGAGTGCCATGGATTGTTTCTATGAATTTTGGTTCAAAAATCAAATGTGAGTTGTGCAACTCGAGGTTTCAATCTGGGAAATCATGCCTTTGGTTTGTGAATTATGATTCTGGAATTCAATGGGTGCCTTGTGTTGTAAGTTATATAAAAAGATCCACACATTTCATTAGTCTATGAGCAGAATTGGTGGCTTGGATTACTTTGTAGTTGAGGAACGATATAAATCAGTATTGTTAAAAAGTAAAAACATAAGCACGCCTGACTGATTGAAGTAAAGCTCATATTTTTAACTTGCAATAGAATGATTCATAACTTCTGAAACCACTGCAACAACCAAAACTTAGTCCTAAAATTAGTCAGGGAGTTAGGGTGAGTCGTATGAATTCTTTTAAGCGATTTTATTCTATCCAAATTCATACTCTATGTTACTTCCTTAATTGACAACTTGATTGAAATGTGATTTTTTACTATTTCTATCAGTGTTATTTTTGGTTTTCCTCTATTTTATTTGGTCCTCTCAACTTGAATCAACTCACTCTTTTTCAATGGTATATTAGTTATCCTCCTTTGAATATGGTTAAACCATCTCAAGCGACTTTATCATCATTTGATTAATAGATGTCACTCCTATTTTTAAGCAAATTTCCATATTTTGAATCTTACCTTTCCTTCTGATTTCACTTATTCATCTTAACATCTTATTTCAACTACATTTATTTTATGAATGTGTTGCTTATTAATAGTCCAACATTTAGTACCACAGAGCATAGCTAGTCTTATAGCAGCCTTGTAAAAATTTTCCTTTAGCTTAATCAGTATTTAATGATTGCACAATACTCATGATGTGCTTCTCCACCTCATCCACCCTACAGGTATTTTATGTTTCACATCCTCTTGAATCTCTCCATCTTTATGAATTATTGATTGAAATATCTAAAGTTCTTGATCTTTTTATCTCTTGACCATCAAGTTTTAATGGCCCTTCCATCTTTGTTTCTACATTGACTAAACTTACTAAAATTACATCCATGACATCGAATATAGTAATAATTTTTATTTTTATTTTAAAAAGGTCCAAAACTCCAAATATAAATAACCAATGAGCTCTAGCTCAACTGGCCTCCTTCCTATGAGATGAGGGGTGAGGTTGGGAATTCGAGAGATTGACTAAGAGTATGTGTAACTTATCAATAAAAGATATTTATATGGCAAGGAAAAATAAAGAATACTAAAAGAAGTTTTTCCTAGAAGAGAAGAAGCCAAAAAAGGTGTGCAAGCAAAGGAACAACCAAATAAGCAAGAAGAGAGAGTTTTGAAGCAGTACGATGTCTTTGTGTTGGTTTTTAAAGAAGTGTAGCTTTGAAGCAGTATGATGTCTTTGGTTTCAATTACATTTGCAGTTTGTCAATAAGTTTGTGTATTTAGTGGAATTATGAAACTGAGAAGGGAAAAAAAAGTTGAATTATGAAACTACCAACCAACGTATCATGTCTTCTCTTTACAACTTTTTCACATTTTTTCCTTTTTACTTCTCTGATAAGCATTAGTTAGCTTATTCGAGTTCATATTAGAGGTTTTATGTTGTGTAGACAATTTAACTATTGATTTCATGTCGTCATCCACCTCTAATCAGAATTTTGAACTTTTTTTTATCTGCATTTTGTTGCCTTTCTCTATTTGCACATATGAGCTTGTTTATTGTGCATATGTCTCCAGAGTCATTTGTAGGCTGTGTGACTTCTTTTCTCGGGATGGGGGGGTTTCAGTGTGATTTGGGGATTGATTGGTCCCTCATCGTCATACTAATTGCTAATCAGTGGTAACTGTCTGGGGTTGATATCATGCATCTAAGATCTCATTTCATGGATAATTTTCCCAATTTGTATTACTTTATTTTCTATTTTTGGAACATTTTTTCGTTACATAATTCTTTATAGTGTTATAAATATCCTGAATTGGCCCTCCTGTACTGTTCAAAATTTTCCCATATTACTGTCTCCTTGCTTCTCATTTTAGAACTTGCAAAAAAGTTTCCTTGTCTGCTGTTTGCTGACTCACTGGCTGTTTCAGTTTCTTTTGCTTCTCAAACAGCTCAATATCATGGTTTACAAGGCACAAGTAAGAGAATTAGTATTCCAAATGGCAAGGTACTTGGTCATTGACCCACCTCTCCTGAAATGCTCTTTGCATGCTGCTGGTGAAATTTATATTTCCATATTTCATTTATAGGTTGGTGTTATTATTGGGAAAGGAGGAGAAACGATAAAATATCTTCAACTTCAATCAGGGGCAAAAATCCAGATAACCAAGGATGCTGAGGCAGATCCTTATTCTCTGACAAGGGATGTGGAATTGATGGGTACATCAGAACAAATTAGTAGAGCAGAACAGCTTATCAAAGATGTAATTGCAGAGGTACTGTTATGGTTAGATTTTTTTGTGCATTGATGGCACTAGCATTTGATAATCCAGTTCTCTGTATGGATGCATCTAATAATTTTGTTGAACAGACGGACACCGGGGCCTCTGCTCCATCTCCAAATCAGGGATTGAATATCATGCAACCTGGAGCTGAACAGTTTTCAATGAAAGTTCCTAACACTAAGGTAAATCTTTTTTTATTTTTCCTCTCTTCTGTTGATACTGAGAGTAATGCTTCACATCTGCACTGACGTTGTCTGTAGGTTGCTTTGCTCATTGGCAAGGGTGGTGAGACTATTAGAACCATGCAAAGCAAGTCAGGAGCTCGTATTCAGGTTTGTAATTCAAGGGAATAAACTTTGAATTTGGAGTGGTATTTATTCGTTCTCAGGCATTATATATACTCATAAATTCTGCAGCTTCAAGGTCGTAAGTTATTTTGATCTGATATTATGTCCATGTGTCTCATTTTCATTTTTTTTGTAATTCTAATTTGTTGTGGGATAGGCTAGAATCGCTAGATGGTAAATGAGAATTTGAATCACTGAGGAGTAATTTATGAATAAAATATCTGAGAGTAGGGTGTTGTTTCAGAAGGAGACAAGTAAGGACTGGCTAAAAACTTATGATTTAAAGAAGACAATTGACAGTGAGGGTTTATGAATTGAATTTGTTTTTATTTGACTACATTAAGTGTTTGAACTTTCTGGAACAAAGTTAACCATGCTGGAAATTAAAAAGGGATGAGAAGGCAAATGGGCATAACATGGTATTGTTCATGATCAAAGATTTTGAGCTGCGCCTTATAGAGAGACAACACTTATTAGTTAGTTAAGTTTAGTTAGGACTCAGTACATTTTAAAGAGAAATTATATATAAACAATGTGTTGAATCAGAGAGGTATCGTGTCCTGTTTGGGGTGTACTCAAACATCTTAGAGGTATCTAGCTTACAAAAACTTGCAACTTCTTGGCTGTAATGCACTAATACTTACACTCTTCTGTTTATATATATATATATATATATATATATATATATATATATATATATATATATATATTTATTTATTTATTTATTTTTATTTTTTTTGGGGGGGGGGGGGGTTACTTAGGAAAAAAAAGTATAAATTTGCTTGTCTTAATTAGAAGAAGTCAGAATTGTTAGATATGGCATGAATAATCTTGCATTATATATGACTTCTCAAGTTTGAATGTCATTTATATGTTTCTTTCTCAGATTATTCCATTGCACCTGCCTCCTGGCGATACATCAACAGAGAGGACAGTTTATATAAATGGATTGACAGAGCAAATTGATTCAGCAAAGGAATTGATTAATGATGTAATCAATGGGGTGAGTCATTGGCTGGTCCATTGGATTGATATTTTTAAATTTTGGCTGTGATTTAGTTCGTTGCTAAAATTGCAATCATAATTGATAAGGTTATAAAGAACTGGCATTCCTTTGTACTATTGAATTCTTCCAAGTCTTTTCCATGATCAATAATTTCTTCATAAGAATGTGATTGATTTTCTACTTTCAGCTGATGTGTTCATATACATTTTTGGCACTGTTTTGCTGGGTGAAACCCCAAACTGAAGTTCTGAAATTCATTTGAAAGCAGTTTATGTTTTTGTTACCATTTTGCCTCTGGTAAGAGGTGAAGAAGAAAAAAGGAAAAGAAAAAGGATGAATAATTTTTTTGACGAGGTCATCTTTTATGTATTTACTTCAAAGTTAATGGAATTAGAGCTATTTGTATCCTGGCTATATCAAAACTGTTCTCCTGATTAAATCCTACTTGCACGTGAATTAGTTTAGAAGCAGACTTGGGACCAGTACATGACAATTAAACTTTGGATGACTGTGCTAGAACCAAGATAACAACTGCCATCCCTGCTAATGTTCCAATTCTTAATATAACTTAGTTGTTGAGTTGTTTTGTTCAAGTCATTGGAGCATTCATCTAGACCTTTCTAAAGAAATGCTAAAACACCCATCTTCATGTTTAAGTCCTCAACGTGTAATTTACTGGACTGTTGCTTCTTGGTTAGTTCTGTGTGTTTATTTTCTTTACCTGGTTTGCATTCTTCAGAAACGTATAGTAAATCCATCTGGAGCCAATAGCTATATGCAGCCAGCTTACCCTCCTCCTAGTTGGGCTCCCCCAGTACAACCTCTGATGCAGCAGCAACAGCAGCAGCAGCCACCTCAGTATGGGTACCCTTATAATACAACTTCGGCTTACTATGGTAACTATCCTACTGCCCAGGTAGCAGGTTGGGATCATTCAAATCAATCAACCATGTCTCAACCATCTCAGCAAAGCACTGGATATGGTTATTATGCACAACAAGGTCATGTGGGTTCAGCTCCACCAAACCCTAGCTACAGCTACGGTCAGACACCCCAAGCCACCAACTATGGTTATGACCAGGGATACTCTCAGCAGCCACCACAGTACGGACAAAACCTCTCAAGTCAGCCTGTGCCTATCGAGCAGCAGAAACAATCAGGATACGGACCACCTGCTGCGTCACCACAACCGAATGGAACTCCCTCCCAAACTACTCATCCATCATCTACTTATCCACCTGCTTACAGTCAGCCAGCAGCTGACCCTCAAGCTGGGTATTGGGCATATCCAAGCAGCACAGGCCAAGCACCAGCTCAAACAGGTTATGATCAATCTGGTTACTCTCAAACAGGCCTTGAAGCACAACCGGGGGTCCAAGCCCCTCCACTTTCAACTCAGCCAGTGTATGGACAAGGTGGGTATCATCAACCAACACCTGCACCAGTCAATTATGATCATGGGACAAATCCATCTGCTTACTACGGACAGCCACAAACCCAGTCACAGCTACCAACCAATGGGTTTGTACAACCATCAGTTTCTGGAGCTGAAAGAAATGTCAATGGGAATTCAGACGCAGGTAATGGCTCGAATCTTGATGTACAAGAAACCGTTGGCTCTCAAAGCTGAAGTTTGTTCTGATTAAGGACATTCTATTCACATTTTTCCATTTGTCTTTTTGTCTATTTCCCTGGACACGAATTCTTGTTGCTCTTTTATAACGTCTGCTAAGTGGCGGATGCTACAATCTAGGCTAAAAATGTAGTCATGAACCCTTTTTATTCCTGTTTGTTATTATTGAAAACCTGTGTTAGCAGTTCTAGCAGATTTCCATTTCTTATTCTTGCCTCTTCTTGATTTGACCACTGCAAATTGTTAAAATTATGGCTTCCCCAAAATGTGATGCCTGGCGGCTCTGGTATTTTGTGCATTTGCATTTGCAAGGAGACAATTTTTGACCCGCATGCATGTACGTTTGGTGAGTTTGGATACATTTTAATCCAAACTTTGGTTGTCAAAATTTAATATTTAAAAGTTTGTGGGAGTTATATTGTGATGACTAAACCACAAGAGGGTGAAGTATAATATATCCTAATTGATGGGTAAATTTGTGTCCCAAAATGCAAAATACTTAAATTTGGATGGAACTGTAATAATTTCATTTTTAATCCAAAACTTTGAGAATTCAAAATATCAGTACTGAAAATCTATTGACTAAATTGTGATAGGACCAAAAAAATAAAAAATAAATAAAGGATAAATTGTGACTTTCCCAAAAAGTAAAATTGTCCCAAATTGCTGAGGTCTTGGACTCGCTGTGTACTTGATCAAGTTGATCCCCAGTCAAATGTTGACATTTTCATCTTATTCTGAATTTGGAATCCAAAATAAATTATTACAAGCCTTAAATCGTTCTAACAAAGGTTAAATAAAATAACATAGAAGTGTACAAAATTTGTTGGGGGTGATCTGTAATACCATTAAAATGTACATGAACAACATAACAAGAGACAAGTAGCCACATATTCAATTTTGATGTCTCTTCGTTCTACCACAAAGCATGCTCCTTGTAATTCTCTTGCACAAATATAGGCAGAAGCTACTCTACTCGCATTCTGTTCAGCTGCTCTCCATGGCTGCAAGTTTTTCCATTTTGAAGGTGATGCAAAAATTATTCTTAACCCCATGATTGATCCAAACCTGAGATTAGGAGGAGAAAGAAACATTGAATTAAATTAAGGAGCATAGAGTGTTTGAGTTTGTTGAAAGTGTACTGGGAAAAAGTGACTACCTTTAAATTTTAAAAAAAAAAAAAAAAAATGCACACGTGCCTCTTAACTAAAAGTTGAATGAATTAGATATTTCTAGGTAGGGAAAATAAGTAATGTTACACCAAAACTAGAGGGCATTGTTATCAATCCCAAAATCATTATATATATTAATACATGAATCTCAAGTAAGAGAATATGAGGTTCTACCATATACATGATGCATTTTCTGAAGAAAATTCTTTCGTTTAGCCTTCCTCTCATCTTTTATTCCAAGCGCAATAACTTAAGGTTTTGTCATATAGTGCATTTCTTAAAAATAAAATAGAATATTCTTCATTTACTTCAGCAAAATATTTAATAATTTGTTTAATAATTTTAATATTTAGTAAAAAATAATAGCGTTTTTCTTTTACAACAAACTATTGATTTATTATCATGTGTTTAACGCAAAACATGCATTCATTTTGAGTACGGATTTTTTTTTTACAGGTGGTACACTAATCAATTATTAATATATAAAAAGGGAATCTATATGGTCCTTTTTTCTCTCTCTCTTAAAATAAGTTGGGAGGGAGGATTTAAATTTGGGTTCTTCAAGCAATACCAAGAGGACACAAGAGTTTTGGTGATTTATAATTTTATATAGTTATTTTATAAAAAAATATTTTAAAAGATAGTTCATTTTGAATATGATATTTCCACTCAAGCTTAGTTGCCTTAGTAATAATTGAAACAAATATATATATATATATATATATATATATATATATATATATATATATATATATATATATATATATATATATATATATTTGTAAGTCAATGAAGTTTTTGTTTCTTTAATAGAGAAATTTTATTTATTAAGAACTTCATAAGGGGAAAAGAGAAGGTGTGGTGGGTCTTTTTTGTAACATTGGGCTGGGTTGCCTCTTGATGTACTAAGCCCAAAATGTTTTGGATTAGGGAGTTGGGACCGGTCCAATTGCAACCCATCTTGGTCTGGCTTGTGCACAAACTATGCCTCGTTTGTCCAAATTTTTGATCACATGCCTAGGGCAGGCAGAACTGCTATGAGAGAATACAACAGACAGATATAATAAAGATAACAAATGAAATGCGTTCACTATTTAGACTAAATAAATAAAGGGGGTAACAAAAGACACCCCATACATAAAACAACAGAACTAAATGGGGAAAGGGTAGTAATAAGTTTTATTGAATCAAAGAGTAGAACATTAATTTGCCGTGCCATATTATCTTACAGGGCTGGAACCAAGAAGGGAACCATTTCCTCAATGCAAATAATCTCCCTCAAAAAAGAAATCAATTGCTTTGAGGGAACGGGGCTAAATGGTTTATGCCCATAAGGGTTTTTTCTCTTTTGCAGAGAGTAGGGGCTTAGAGGGAGAGAGGGGATTAACCTATTTGGTGCATACCTGCCATTTTATGTTCTCTCATTTTTGTTCTTTTTAATTCTCCTTTTCTTTTCTTTCCGTTTTCTCTTTCAATGCTTGCTTCTTCATTGTGATTCTTTCCTAGAGGTTACTATTACTCTCTTCGTGTTCCTTTCCCCTTGTTGTGCATGACAAAGGTCCTTTATATAATGCTTGCCATGACTAGCTTTTACTATTTTAGCCTTTAACCACCTTTGTCTAGTGTGAATGTCCTTGTTGACTATTACTTATTAGTCAGTTGCTCAACCAGCTGCTCAGCCAGCACCACTTACTTATGCTGGTCGCGCCACTCTACATCACCAGATGAAGAAAACTATTTTATTTGTTTGCTTGCTGTGAAATTCTTACCTGCCATAGTATGGGTGCTCTCTCTCTCCATCCTTCATGGCATGCACCTAGTGGTTTCAACTTATCCTTACTTTTTCTTGGCGGTATGTCATCCCAGCAAGACACTTCCTCCAAAAGAGCCTGAACAGGAACCATGAAATAGGTTTTCCTCTCTCCCCACTGTCAGACCATGTCCTTTTACCTCTAACCCATGACCCACCATTTCCTATATTGGCTGAGTACAGGCTGGTGGCGTTTGGGCCTTGTGCGTGCCTCACTTTTATGTTCATCCAATACCTGCCTGCTGCTCATGTGTTCATCGCGATCTAAAGGTCTCTCTGCACATTCTGCCATCCATTCTTGACTTCTTACGGTGTGAGATGTTTTCCCGTTTTCTCGTTCTTTATTGGCTTGCTTCCTTTAGGGGACTGGGTGTTGCTTGATTGTGGGTTTTCCCTTCCTCAGGCCATTCTTTTGCTTTTTCTTGCGGTCTTGCTATCAGTTCCTGCCGCATCATTCTGCTATTCCTGTTGAGATACTATTTGACCCAAAGCTGCTGGGCCTCTTTGGGCTTGCTGCTTATTTCTTTTTTAATGACCCAGTATGATCATTCGACTTTTTATTACTTACAGGCCCCTGTGTCCCATTTATTTCCTTTTGGGCATCTTTGGCTTATTTACTTTCTTTGAGCATCCTTAACCTTTTCTAATTCTGCGTTTCCCATGGGCTTTTACTAACTCATTGGGCTTTCCTGGCCTAATTACTATCCTTCATCCTTGGGGCTTATGGACTCTCCATTACCCCTTACTTTCTTTACTTGTATTACTTCGAGCCCACTGTGGCTGTTATGACCTATTCTCACTTTTCTACATCACATACCACCCATGGGTTTGCTATTTCTTTCTTTCTGGGCCTTTTTTAGGTGTTTCCTCAAAGTTCATTTGTTTGTTTTATGGACCTATGATTATTCCTGCCGCTTAGGTTTAATGGCTTTTCTATCCAATTACTAACTCTCTTCTGCCCACGTTGTTGGGTTTCTTCTTTCTACTGGGCTTCCCAAAATGAGCATCAACATAAGGTTACCATTTATCCTTATTTTATAGTCATGATAATATGAAAAATTCTCTTTTAGCTTTGTCAAAAATGGTATACCAAAACAAAGTTTGTAATAATAGGTTTTCAAAATAAGCCATGCTATTTGTACGGAGGAATTAACAAAAAAAGTAAAATTAAAATGAAACTAGTAAGAAGGATATTTGCATTTTTATTTTATCAAAACAATGTTTGCATTATTGAGTAGTATGATCAAATCACAAGCAGCAATATTTGGCTATTTATATGAGTTATTATATCATTAACATTTTAAAAATTTGTAAATGCATATAGTATGATCAAATAACAATACTACTTTTATTGTCTTTTTATTTTTATTTTTAAAAAAAAATTAACACTAAAAATTACAAATTTTTTACGAGAAAAATTATTGAGGTATTGGAAGAAACTAATACTCAATTTGTGAAGAAAAGAAAAATGTGCATGTTCAAGAAGCAAGCTACTGTATTCAAGCAGGCAGAGATTAGAAAAATGTGTACGTAAGAGTGTAACGTGTTTGTCAAGAAGCACGCTATTGTGTACAGATCTTCTACAGAGTATAAGGATTTGGTTACAATTGCTATAGAATCATGTTGGATTCAGATGGTGCTTAGAAATTTTGAGATACTACTTCTATAATGGTATGTCATATTCAATTGAATGGATATATTATAGTAAAATACTTTAAATTCTTAAATAATTTTGACAAGTAACATGTTCATGCAAAACCTATAATTTTTTTTTTTTTTAAATTATTATGTTTGTGAACACGGTGTTTACAAGCCAAAAATTTTTATGAACACATTAGAAAAATATAATATTATATTTTTAAATAAAATCTAAATGTTAACAAACTTTTTTATAAATAATAACTATATTTGCTAAACAGTTCTTTATAAGAGAATGATCTCTTTATTAGCAAATTTGTCAATGAAAGTGATTTTTTTTCTAAGAATGAGTCCTTTTATAATGCTTAAAACTTTTCAACTATTTGTGACAATTATTCCATGTTTCTCTATTTTGGGCTTGAATTGTTAAATGTTTTAAAGCTAAATTGATGCCGCTTGATTTAATGGATCAACAACGGGAAAATTTGGCACAGAATACAACACATTGAGCCATCATGCAATCTAATGTAACTCAGTAGATGAATCTTGCATCCACCTGTTTTTTGATTGTCCTTTTGCTAGAGCTCTATGGACATAGCAGGTTGGGGTCTCAGAATTGACACAACGGCACTAGCTTCAAAGGATCCGATTAATGTATGCCGAGCCCAAAATTCTGCAATGACACTCGTAGCCACCCAATGTTCCTCATATAACCTTTCACCCAGTTCCCGTTATAGTCGCAGATCAATCCACCTCCTCCTGCACTCCCTGGATTTCCTATAGAAGCACCATCCGAATTCAGCTTGAGCCATCCTTCCGCTGCTTTATGCCATCGCACTTGGAATAGCTGAATATTGCTTGGTTCGGTGTGGCTTACCGATACAAAAGAAGTACTCGGTAGCTTGCTGGATGCAGGATTTGAGGAGGTTAGGATTAAGGGGGGTGTTTTCAAACACCACTCTATTCCTGTGCTTCCAAGTCCCCACACCGCAAAGAGGAATTGAGTACTCCAAGGGAGACCGTTGGCTTGGAATTGGCTATTGCACAAGCAGTTCTGCTTCAATGTGCACATGATTTATTATTTTATCATTTATTGTTATAATGAGTTATCATTTAAAAAAAAAAAATCATTTAGTTACTAGTACAGGTGCTGACCGATTGTATAGAGGGAGAAAAAAGAACTTTAGAAAGAGGGAGATAGGAAATTACTAATGCATGCGTGGGCTTACATGTGTTTTGAATATGATTGGCCAATTTGTGATTGTGTTGGAATAGTGTTGGATCATCCCTAATATCCCTCTTCTACGAAATAAAAGTATTTAATTCATTTTCCAGGTGATCAATTATATGTATTTTCCAGTAAAACTAATTTTATCACGTATACTCCGATCCTAACATAGTAATTCATGGTAATGTTGGTTAGAACATGTGAATAACAAAACTCTAATTCATGATAACCATCGTAATTTTCATAAATCACATAACATCTTAAAAATAATGCACTGCTTATATTTTTCCCTTTTGGTTTTACTGATGCTAAAATCCCATGTGTGCAAGCCAAGCCTGCCTTATCGCTAACTCTATGGCTTTAATCAAGCTTCTCGTGCATGGCTCAACCGTTTTTCGATTTTATTTATTTTTTATATTCACAAAGGCTTTTATGTCTCCTGCTCTAATGTATTGATGTTCGTTTATTCTCACCAGACTATTTGAATCTTTATTCTTGTGCTTACATATTAATAATGTGGGGGGGTAAGATTTATAAAATAAACAAATGGGTCGTGGGCTTAATCGATTGGTGTCAGTTTGTTTTTGTCGGTGGGCTCCTAAGCCTATGGGTCAGCCTACACTGTAGACACCTAAGGAACCGTCCGAGGATGAATGCCTCCTCGGATGGGCCCGGCGAACACCCTGGGATTTGTCAAGAAGATTAAAGGCAGAGTTCTGGAAGAACTACTGGGTAAGAGGGGGATCCAAGTACCCTCTAGAGGCAACAGTGTGATGAAAATATCTGAGAAAAAGGATGTTACCTCCACATTAAAAACCCTGCATCTACCTCCCTGGCCGCATTAATGGAAAAATGACTCCTGAACAGTAGAATTGAACTTTCCTGTTACTATTTAAAGACTTCAAGAAGGTGGTGAAAGTGGGGGGGGGGGCAGACCAAAGGAGAAGATTTGTGTGACACGTGGATGTAAGAGGGAAGAAGAAGAATATTTAAGGGGTGAAGGGAGAAAGAAAAGGGGGATCGAGGAGTGAGCAGAAAAAAAAAGAACAAAGGATTGTAATTTTTGGCATAAGAGAGAAGCAATATACAAATCGTCCTCGGCTCACGTCCGATGAGATTCTTTTATCATAGTTGTTTATTATTTGCAAGGATTGTGACATTCTAGCCTTCTTATCAAGTTTCCAATACCCTTAAACTAGATTTCAAATCCACACTCTACAAATCTTATTGTTTAAGGCTTATTGGGCCTGAATCCACGTCTATCTTTGGGTCCAACTGCAATTGTGCACTTACAATTGGCGCCGTCTGTGGGAAATCTAGTGTGGAAGGAACTGGAACACTATGGTAGGCTTAGGCTTACACCATGCAGAATCGGAGGGATCGCAACCTGAGGATCTCTTCAAATGTCTTGAACACCAGAGGGATCGAGAGGGAAGCGTTCACATTGTATATCCTGGCGCGAGTCATACCCGTGGTGGAGGCAGTGCCACCCATGAAGACAAGGCTAAGGCCATGCAGAGGGAGATAGACCACCTCAAGAAGAAGCTGCACCGCGTAAGGCGAAGGCATGCTTTACCCCCATCTAATCCTTCTTCTAGGGGATCCCCGGGAAGAAGTTACAATTCAAGGTTATGGTCTTTTCCCAGCAAAACTTCCTCTTGCGAAGAGGGTGACCTACTAGTTCGCAGGCATAGGAAACTCCCCTCTAGGGGCTTAGGGAACACGCCATGAGCCGGGCGCTACACCAACTCTCCAAATCTTCATTCTCGCGAAGGATCGAGAAGGGGAGGCTCCCTAAGCGGTTCACCTAGCCCACCTTCGCCATTTATAATGGCCGGACTGACCTGGTGGAGCATGTGAGCCATTTTAATCAGAGAATGGTGGTGCATTCTCACAATGAGACCTTGATGTACAAAGTCTTCCCTTCCAGTGTGGGTCTTGTAGCTATGAGATGCTTCAACGGCCTAAAGTCGGGGTCTGTCGGCTCGTTTGGGGAACTTACTAGAGCATTCGCGTCACGCTTCATCACATGCAGTAGAGTTCCTTGGCCGTTGGATTCACTTTTATTTATGGCCATGAGGGAGGGTGAGACGTTGGAAGCATACTTCGACAGGTATTAGGAGATGTTCAATGAGATAGATGGAGATTTTGACAAGGTTACGATTAATACTTTTAAAGTGGGCCTTCCCACTGACCATGATTTGAGGAAATCTTTGACCAAAAAGCCTGTAAAGAGTGTACGTCGCCTCATAGACCGCATTGACGAGTACAAGAGGGTGGAAGAAGACCAACAGTAGGGGAAGGGTAAGGCGAAGGTCATCTCACAAGAGAAAATGGATTTCAAGTCGGATAGATATCACAACAATAAGTCGAGGAGAGACTACTCCGGGCAGCATGGCTCGGCAATTCCTTAGGCTGTTAATACTGTATTCCGAGAGCCAGTACACAAGCTGCTGGAGAAATTTCGTAAGGAACCCTACTTCAGATGGCCTAGTAAGATGGCGGAAGACCCTGCGAAGCGGAATCAGAATCTTTTTTGCCAGTACCACCAAGACGTGGGTCATGCCACCGAGAATTTTCGGATCCTCTAGAACCACTTGGAGCAGCTCGTGAGTGAGGGGAAGTTGAAGCAGCATCTATACCAGCCTAACGGGCAAGGCAGTCAGTCTGGCTCGAATAATCAAAAAAACAATTCATCTCGGCCCTCCTTGGGAATGATAAACGTTATCTTCACTGCGCTAGGCAGGACCGGTTTGTGTCCCACCAGAGTGATGACAGTTTCACACTCCCAGGCGGAGGAGTCGGGCGCGAAATCGAAGAGACTGAACGTGAGTCTGCTCGTTTCGGGATTTTTAGAGGAGGACAAAGCTGGTACCATTCAACCCCATGATGACTCCTTGGTAGTCACTTTGAGGATAGGGAATTACGACGTCAGGAGGGTGATGATTGACCAGGGCAGCGGGGCAGATATTATGTACCCTAACCTATTTAAGGGGTTGAAGTTGAAATTGGAGGACCTCACTCCTTACGACTCGCCGTTAATAAGTTTTGAAGGGAAGACCGTTATACCAAAGGGACAGATTCGGTTGCCCGTGCAATCTGGCTCGGAAACGGTTGAGGTGGATTTTATCGTGGTCGATGTATATTCCCCATACACTACCATTCTTGCCAGGCCCTAGCTGCACGTTTTGGGTGCCGTCTCCTCCATCTTGCATGTTAAAGTAAAATTTCCTTCGGGGGAATACATTGAAGAAATTTTGGGCAGCCAATCAGTGGCCAAACAATGCATATCGGCTGCAGTACTACATCAGGTCGAAGCGGAGTCCTCGGCCTCGGCTGTGGACTTATAGCAATTAACGACTCTGGATGCGCCTGACGCGGTGACAGTAGAGGAAGCCACATGCGAAGACTTGGAGAAGTTTCTGGTAGCAGATGATCTTGAAAGGTTCTTTCAAGTTGGCGTACGTTTATCGTACCAGGAGAAGATGGAGTTGTTGGAGTTTTTGAAGGGCAACATCGATGTCTTTGCTTGGGACCCCTATGAGGTTCCGGGGGTAGACCCAAGCTTCATTTTTCACCATTTGAACGTCAACCCTGATATTGTTCCTAGAAGGCAACTACCTCGGTGTTCGTCTAAAGAGCACTCCGAGGCTGTTAAAGAGGAAGTGCTCAAGCTCAAGAGGGCTGGGGCTATAAAGGAAATTTTCTACCCATAGTGGTTGGTGCATACGGTCGTGGTGAAAAAGAAGAATGGAAAGTGGAGAGTATGTGTGGACTTTACAGATTTAAACAAAGCCTGCCCAAAAGACTCGTTCCCTATGCCACGCATCGATCAGCTTGTGGATGCCACAGTTGGACATCCTCAAATGAGCTTTTTGGATGCCTTCCAGGGTTATCATCAAATTCCAATGGCAGCAGAGGATCAGGAGAAAACTGTTTTTATTACTCCCACAGGGAACTATCATTACAAAGTTATGCCATTTAGATTGAAGAATGCTAGGGCTACCTACCAAAGGATGATGACCAGAATGTTTGAATTGCAACTTGGAAAGACCATTGAGGTATACGTGGATGATATGGTAGTGAAGAGTAAAACAATACCTTCACACGTGAAAGATTTGGACGACACCTTTCAAATACTTAGAAAGTACAAGCTGCGCCTTAACGCCTCAAAATGTTCTTTTGGCGTGAGTTTTGGAAAGTTCTTAGGTTATATGGTTACTCATAAAGGGATAGAAGTGAATCCGGCACAAGTCAGAGCCATTCAAGGCTTACAGCCACCTCGGAATCCAAAAGAAGTTCAAAAGTTGACCGGAATGATCGCTGCTCTCAACAGGTTTATCTCTCGGTCAGCTGACAGGTGCAGGCCTTTCTTTCAACTGTTGAACAAATGGAAAAGGGTTCTAATGGTCCGAGGATTGTGTTGTGTCCTTCTAGCAACTTAAGGAATATCTTTCCCGGCTGCCCATTATGTCTCAGCCAAAGGTAGATGAGATCCTGTTTGCATATCTGGTAGTGGCCGTCCACGCGATCAGCTTGGTCCTTATAAGGAACTACGGTAGGGTGCAAAGACCGGTTTACTACGTCAGTAAATCTTTGAATGAAGCCGAGGTGCGTTACCTACTTTTGGAGAAGGCACTTCTAGCCGTAGTTCATGCCACTCGGAAGCTTCCTCACTATTTCCAGTCCTACACCGTTGTAGTTTTGACCCAACTGCCTCTCAAGTCAGTGTTACGCAATGCTGACTACTTTGGAATGGTGGCTAAATGGGGAACTATTTTGGGAGCCTTTGATATCAAATACAAGCCATGCACCTTGGTGAAGGGCCAAGTTCTCGCAGATTTGGTGGCGGAATTTAGTGAACCATTGTTGGAAGAAATTGTGAATGAATCACACATGGATGAAAAATCAGTTAGCATGATTACAAACAAAGGACCTCCGATTTGGAAAGTGTCCGTTGATGGCGCAGCTAACCAGAGAGGGTCTGGTGTCGGGCTTGTTTTGATATCCCCTGAGGGAATCGTCTTTGAAAAATCCCTGAGGCTAGCTTTCTCGGTGACTAATAACGAGGCCGAGTACGAAGCAGTCTTGGTCGGCATGAACATGGTGCATAGTATGGGCGGAAAGGAAGTTCATATGTTCTCGGATTCTTAGTTAGTGGTTGGCCAAGTTACAAGTACCATGGAGGCTAGGGATCCAAGAATGCAAGAATACTTGACCCAGGTCAAATGTTTACAATCTAGATTCGATTCCTTTATCCTTTCTTACATTTCTAGAAGTGGAAATGCACATACGGACTCGTTGGCTACCTTAGCGACGTTCTCGTCTCAGTGTTTGCCTAGGATTATCCTAGTCCAGGATTTGCTAAAGCCGACTCTCACCACTGTTACTACAGTCCGTGTCCATCTCATAAGGCCTGGACCTAGTTGGATTGACTCAGTAGTATTGTTTCTGAAAAACGACATACTTCCGGAGGACAAGTCTGAAGCAGATAAGATCCGTCGAAAGACCCCTCATTTCTAGCTATCCAAAGATCAGAAATTGTATAAACGCTCCTTCTCTGAACCATACCTGTTATACGTGCACCCCGAGCTAATGGAGGTGCTTTTGGAAGAATTGTATAAGGGAATCTGTGGAAGCCATACCGGGAGAAGGTCCTTAGCCCATAGGGCTCTGACTTAGGGATAATGGTGGCCCAATATGCAGAGGGAAGCTCAGGACTATGCAAGAAAGTGTGACCAGTGCCAAACGTTCGCTCCTAACATTCATCAGCTTGGAGGAATCCTTAATCCTCTGTCTAGTCCTTGGCCTTTCGCTCAATGGGGATTAGACATAGTGGGGCCTTTTTCGAGGGCTGTAGGAAACAAAAGGTGGCTACTTGTGGGAACCCACTATTTCACCTAGTGGGTCAAGGCTGAGTCCTTAGCAAATATTAGGGACATCGACTCCAAGAAGTTTGTTTGGAAGAATATCATCACTAGGTTTGGAGTACCACATACCCTCATTTTGGACAATGGCGTCCAATTTGACAGTAGAGCTTTTAGGAAGTATTGTAGTGATATGGGCATCATAAACAGATACTCCACGCCAACTTATCCCTAGGGAAATGGGCAGGCTGAGGCCGTCAACAAGGTCATAGTCTGTGGACTCAAGGAAAGGCTAGATGACGCAAGGGGTAGATGGATAGAGGAGTTGCCACATGTCTTATAGACGTATCGAACTATGCCGCGTAGGTCCACTGGAGAGACACCATTCTCCATGACTTATGGAGCCAAGGTGGTGATACCCTTAGAATCTGGTTTTCCAACCCTAAGGACGAGTTCTTTTAGTTCAGAAAGTAATAATGGCCTCTTGGAGAAAGGCCTGGGTTTAGTTGAGGAACAGCGAGACATCGTCATGGTCCAGATGGCCTATTATCAGCAGAAGCTTAAAGGAGGGTATGATGCCCACGTAAAGCTAAGGCCGCTAGCGCTTGGGGATCTGGTGCTGAGAAGAGTTGTGGGTACTGCTAAAAACCCAGCTTGGGGAAAGTTAGGACCAAATTGGGAAGGACCATATCGGATCATTTTTGTAGCAGGCATAGGGTCATATCGGCTAGCTGATCTAGATGAAAAAATTGTACGACGCCCGTAGAATGTAAACAACCTTCGAAGGTATTATTATTAATAAAAGACACTTTTGTCGTTCGTGGTTTATATTATGAATGTATTTGGGCTTATAAGTTACAACTTTTAAAATATCAAAGAGAAACTCGGTAATGCATGGTCCTCGGACCACATACCTTGTGGAAATTGATATGTTCTAAAATATCAAACAAAAACTTGGTATTTTATCATTTGTTAAACAGAACCTTAGTTATGTCGAGTCCACAGACCTTTGACTTTGGAGAAATTAACATCTTAAGTTACTATTATTAAGTATCAAACAGAAACTTGGTCATGGATGGTCCTCGGACCACATGCCTTGTGGAAATTGGTATTTTATCATTTGTTAAACAGAACCTTAGTTATGCCGGGTCCACAGACCTTCTACTTTGGGGATATTAACGTCTTAAGTTACTATTATTAAGTATCAAACAGAAACTGGGTCAGGGATGGTTCTTCGACCATATGCCTCGTGCAAATTGATGTAGTACGCACCATCAGAATGAAGTTTATTTATGCCAGGTTCTTGAACACTTTACTTCAGAAGTGCTAGCAAAAGTTCATGTCGAGTTGATGTTGAGATTTTAATGAAGTATTCTTGATCACTTCATGTCTCAAATTGAATTCTAAGTTAGCTTATTAAGCGTTATCATTGCGTCGAGCATGTTATACTCTTAAATTGTAAATTGTGAAGCACAAGTTAAGCATGTGTACTATTGTTTAAAGTTATGATAGTTCAACTATTGGAAGTGGAATTAGTTATTCCATTCATTCTTTCTTTATGTGTTAGTGAGAACCCTTATGATAAAAACAAAGGAAAATAAATACAAGTCAAAAGAAGATCAAATGAGGCAAATTTTCATTGATTGTCCTTGATATACATTAAAAAAAAAAAAGGGGTCTGGATTACAAGAAGAGAAGTCCTAGGTTCGGCCCTAAATCTTTGAAGGAAGGTCTTGCGCAGAGGTGCTGCCAGCTTCGGTGCCTTTTAGCTCCACCTCAAAAGAGGATTGCACCTGTTTTCCCTTGTGTGCCGCTGACGGTGGAGGAATGTTAGTCTCGATGCTTTGGCCTGCCGCCTTCTCAGCACCTTCACCCTGTTCCTTTTCTTTATTGGAACTTGTATATTCTGTAGGAGCATGAATGGGCTCGGGGATCACTGGGAAGGGCATGGCAGGGGCTAACTCAAGGGCAGGGGCGAAAGGAAAAAACTTTTCTACCTCCTATATGTCTAGGGGAAGCCAAACGTTTTCGGCCTTCCTCAGCTCGGAGGCTAAAGGAACCCCTGCTGTGTTTAGGGCTTCACCCCAAACTTGATGGCAATATTCCCGGCACAGCGCCCCGAATTCTTCTGTCAGCTGGTCCTCTGTCGCAGCTGCCCCCTCCTTGTAAGCAGCCTTCTTTGCTACCTCCAGCAAGTCCTTGAAGGCGCGGGCTTCGTCCTTCATCTTGGCAAGCTCCTTCCTCAAGTCAGAGTTCTCCTGTTGGGTTTTGGAGAACTCTTCATCCTTCTGACGAAGAAGCTTGCGTTGCCCCTCCACTTGAGTCTTCATCATCTTTAAATTAGCCTTGGCGCCGTCCCTTTCCCTTTTTAGTTCCGCCAACTGTGTGGTGAGCTTCTCATTTTGTGCGAGGGCCTGGCCTAGGATCTTCTCGATCTCCATCCAAATCTCCTATTCCATTCCAGCCCTCTTCCGAGAATCCTCCATGAACTTCACGGCAGCGAAAACTTCTTGGATGGCCTGCAACATAATGCCAAGGGGTCAGATGCATAAAAATATCTTATAACAAATAGATACAATGAAAAAGAAGTGGAGATAAGGTTCGAAACTTACCAGGGCCAAGTCCCTTTTTAGTGAAAGGAACAGATGGGGCTGGCTCATCTTTTTTAGGGCTTCCATGTCCTTGGGTAGAAGAAGGGGACGTTCCAAGGCATCTGCCAAGTGGAGGGCATGGCCTTGTTGGAACGCCCTAATGTTAAACTGGCTAGGGATGGGTGCCCCGTCCAGCTTGAGCTCGAGAGACTAGGTAGTCGGTGCTCGGCGCACTTCGGTGAGGTCCCTGTTCTCCCCACTTTCCACTGAGGGCGCATGTCCCTTGCCCTTGTTTAATTTTTGCTGCTGGGTTTACTGCTGTTGTTTCAGCTTCTTCTGCCTTTCCCCATCCGCCTCCTCAGCCTCACCCTTCATTTTCTTCTTAGGCTCTGCAACAAGAGGCTTAGGGTCGAAGGGAGGAGGGGGTGAGGGCAAGGATGGAGGAACTTGAGACCCTCCTACTCCTTTTTTGGCGACTCTCTCACCCCGCTTATGCATCAGTCCTTTGAGTTTGTCCATCTCTTCCTCTTTGGAGCTGGAATCAGGCCTGGCGACTATCAGGCCTTCTATCCTGGAGGTCTCGGCGGACTCGTCCTCCTCGTCCGAGAGGACGACAAACGGGTTTCTTTGGGGTCTTTTGATGTTCTCGAGTTGAAACTGGTCTATCTCCTCATCCAACGAGTGTGACGAGGACGCTTGCTTTTCCTGGATGGCGGTCGTCTGAGAGTGCGCCGAGAGAAGGACTGCTGCAATAGGCCGCGTGTATAGGATGGTGTTGGGTTCGTCAGGAATATCGTGGTCGATGAGAAAGTACGGCCTTGCTACATTTATCCTCCTGCGTCGCCTATCCCTCGCGATAATCGCGTTTTCTATCTCTTGGAAGTCCAAGGATAGGGGGTCGTATCCTAGTATCAAATGAGCCGCCCTTACTTGTAAGTCTTCACTCACAAAGACTTCTGAGCGGAGAATTTGGTTTAGGTCGGCGACGTTGCAATGGCTTAAGTGTGGGCGTACGTGCTGTTTATCTGTGAAAAAGGACACCTAAGGAGACAGACATGGTCAGATTTGTGATAAATGTGAAAAATCAGAAACAACAACGTGCAATAAGAAATAAAACATTTAAAGGTGTTGAGATTGAATCACGGGGTAGGTAAATTAACTCCTAAGGAGTCACACCTGGATCTCCCCATACGACTGGGCAGTGAGGGCCGCTGTGCCAGTTGCCTGAGGCGATGAGGTAGTCGTCCTTCATGCCTTTGTTGGACTTAGGCAGACAAGAAATCAACCTAACTACATTAGACCGCGACTTAATGTAATAACCTACGTTCTTGAGTTTGTGGCATTCGTACATAAAGGCAACATCGTGCCATATGAGGTTCAAGCTCATCTGCTCATTTAGAGCGTCGACACTACCTAAGACCCTAAACACATTGGGTGCGCACTGGTCTATGCATAACCTATGATTGCGAAGGTATTCCCTAGTTACACTTCTTATAGGGAGAGTCATCCCACCTTCTATGAAGGCAATCATAGGGATGATAACCTCTCCCGTTTTCCTAGAACCACCGATAGCTTCTACTGGCAATATTCTAAGCCTACGTCACTGGGAATCTGGTATTTGGCCCTAAAACCTTCCATCCCAGCAGCGGTATCTACTAAGCACTTAAACCTACCCATCTAGGAGAAAAGAAAAGGCAAGTTTTGAGAGGAAAAGTAGTTAAGAAGGGAGCCGATGACAGAATCCGAGAAGAAATGAGCAAAGAAAGCAAGAACTTACGAGGTTTGGTTATGCGAGTTTCCATGGGTTTATGGAGAGAAAATGCGATGATTGATACTTTGATGTGATTGAATTCTGAAGAAATGAATGAAGGCGCGGGTTTCCAAGCATTTTGACGTGCGGGAGGCGGTCTCGAAAATAGATTTGTCTCGCTTAAATTTTCAGGGGGCGACGTGGACCGTTAGATGTTTATCTCACCGTTGAACGTGGGAAACAAGGTATAACTTGCGGTCATAAATGCGCGCGTTTCGGAATTCGAAGCGCCAGACGGCATTTTCTGGGGAATGAAAGGACCCCCACACACGTGGCAATGTACGAAACATGTGGGAGGTATTCTGGTAAGATCAAAACTCTATTTCTCTCCTCGGATGGGGGGAAAAAATAAAGTTTTAAGGGGCTATTGTAGGGGGTAAGATTTATAAAATAAACAAATGGGTCGTGGGCTTGATCTATTGGTGTCAGTTTGTTTTTGTCGTTGGGCTCCTAAGCCCATGGGTCAGCCTACACTATAGACACCCGAGGAACCGTCTGAGGATGAATGCCTCCTCGGATGGGCCCAACGAACACCCTAAGATTCGTCAAGAAGATTAAAGGCAGAGTTCTGGAAGAACTACTGGGTAAGAGGGGGATCCAAGTACCCTCTAGGGGCAATGGTGTGATGGAAATATCTGAGAAAAAGGCTGCTACCTCCACATTAAAGACCCTGCACCTACCTCCCTGGCCGTATTAATGGCGAAATGACCTCTGAACAGTAAAATTGAACTTTCCTGTTACTATTTAAAGACTTCAAGAAGGTGGTGGAAAGGGGGGCAGACCAAATGAGAAGATTTGTGTGACACGTGGATGTAAGAGGGAAGAAGAAGAATATTTAAGAGGTGAAGGGAGAAAGAAAAGGGGGATCGAGGAGTGAGCAGAAAAAAAAAAAAAAAGAACGAAGAACTATAATTTTTGGCATAAGAGAGAAGCAATATACAAATCGTCCTCGGCTCACGTCCGAGGAGGTTCTTTTATTATAGTTGTTTATTTTTTGCAAGGATTGTGGCATTTTAGCCTGCTGATCCAGTTTCCAATACCCTTAAACTAGATTTCAAATCCACACTCTACAAATCTTATTGTTTAAGGCTCATTGGGCCTGAACCCACGTCTATCTTTGGGTCCAGGTGCAATTGTGCACTTACAAATAAATTACTAATAAGTGTATTTATTTTGAAAAATATAATTACAGTTTATAAATAAATATTTATTAAATTTTAACTTAATAATATTCTAAATAATATCAACTCAATTATGGGTATTTACCGCTTGGTGAAAATTCAAGTAAAACCAAAAAAGATGAGAATAAAACTTACCGCGCACTTTTAGGGCAATGGAAACTTGTGTAGTGAGGAGAGCAAAGGTCAAAGTTCAACCAAGTCTCTAAAGGAAAACTCACAAACATATACACTTAAAATATTTTAGAGTAGAATTCTATCTATCTGGAAAAAAGAAAAAAAAAAAAAGAAAAAAAAAGGAAGAAAATGACGTGCTCAAGGATGATTTGGGACAAAAGATTGACATTTCAAGATTATTATTCTTCTATTTTTTTCAGCAAAAAAAGAAGATAATGAAGCTAGCCTTCTAGGCCTAGTTAATTACCATGCTAGTGAATACTGTTGGTGACTATAAAATGAGAATTAAAGCTTAAATGTGCTTAATCTTTATTCTGTGACAAAAATCAATTGAGTGTACCCTCTTAGATGTCATCTCAGATCAATATTTGCTGGGGGAAGAGAGCACGCCTCTGAAAATAGAGAGAAGAGAATCATACAAGATTTTGGCTCAGAAATGCCTCTGACCCAAGAGCTATATTGGGTATGTTTTTAATTGTTTAAATTAGATTCTTTTCCCAAAATTTAATATTTTTTTCTACGTAAACTAATTCAAAATTAATGAAATAAACTTGGACGATAAATGAGGGTATCAATATCTAGGTTTATAAAGTATGGTAATAAAATGTCAAAGAAATTGCAGCAGTAGGTGTGAGTAGTAAATTTTCTGCAACTAATTGATTAAGTTCGTTGTTGAACTTGCACAGTTGCACATATTTGTAGTTATTACGAATGGCAGATAAAGATCTACTTATTCACCCGAGCAAACTTACTAAAGTACTTAAACTAGTTTCTTCTTAGATGCAAGAGTCATTTTCACCATTTATGACCACAACACAACTATTTTACTTCATTGACTTGGCTTGTTAAAATTATTTCGACTGGTCACTTTAGTAACACTGCATTAATCAATGTAAAATGTAAAATTTTGATCAATCAACCAAAAATAGTTACCCATATCAATTTCTTTTTTATAATTATGAATATCTATATAAATTTACATCACTATTGTTTATGGGTAAAAGTATATTTTACTTATTTCTTATTTCACTTGGTTGGTGTGTGCATGGAGTGATGTAGAAGTTTTAAAAAAAGTAATTATGAGAATGAAGAATAAATATTTTATTAAAATAACTTTTAGAATAAATAATTAGGTGCTTTTGAAAAGTAACGTATATAGAAAAATTAAATTTTTATGCTAAAAATAAATAGAATTGTGCATGAATTGATTCGAATATTTTTAAAACCACAAATTTAAAGGGGTAACATTTTCAAACCATGCATAGATTTACAAAAAAGTTCCTATCAAGAAATGAATAAAGATATGCATCATTCATAACTCATACGCCAAGTAGGCCACGATTTTTTTAATCTTGTAATATTTATCATATATTATTATAGTTTTTGACAAAACCTATCATAAATTAGTATTAATTATTGATTTTCTGATTAAGATGTACTACTCTATTATTGGTAATTCTCTTTCCAAGTTCGTATAATTTAGTTTTCTAACAAGTTTTAACTTATTTGAACAGAAAAAATAAAGAGCTGGTGACAAACAACACTATGTTTATAGTGTTAAATTGTATGTTCAAACAAGATCATTGAACTTGATGCCAAGTTGGTTGAGGATCTTCTAAAGAAGGATGAAGGCCACTCACACAGTATTGACGCCTTGATTAGTGATTGCAAGACCGGCTTAAGGGAAATACCAATTGTGATACCCCAATTTGATTGATTGTGTGACTTGTGTGGATGTGTGATGAGTCCCACATCAGGTATTTACTGGGTTAAACTGGACTTTATTAACAACTGCAAGGAGCTTCATTTGTGACTAGTCATTTTGAGGTATAGCGCAGATGTGACTAGTGCTTTTCCTTAGGTCATTACATATGGTATTAGAGCCAGCCCGTTAACCCCGTATAGGCTCAGAGACACTATCCCACAAAATGGGACCTAACAAGGATGTTAGAGATAAATGTGGTTAGCATTTTTCCTTGGGTTGTTACATATGGTATCAGAACCAGGTTCAGTAACCTCGTATGGGCTCGAAGACACTACTCCACAAAGTGGGCCTTAACGAGGACGTTAGGGATTTAAGTGGGGGAGGTTGTGATACTCTAATTTGATTGATTGTGTGAAGTGTGTTAATGTGTGATGAATCCTACATCAAGTATTTACTGGGTTAAATTGAACTTTATTAACAACTGCAAGGAACTTCATTTGTGACTAGTCCTTTTGAGGTATAGCGTAGATGTGGCTAGCGTTTTTCCTTGGGTCATTACATATGGTATCAGAGTCAGCCCAGTAACCCCGTGTGGGTTCAAAGACACTACCCCACAAAGTGGGCCCTAATAAGGACGTTAGGGATTTAAGTGGGGGAGATTGTAATGCCCCAATTTGATTGATTGTGTGATGTGTGTGGGTGTGTGATGAGTCCCACATCGAATATTTACTAGGTTGAACTGGGCTTTATTAACAACTACAAGAAGCCTCAATTGTGACTAGTCTTTTTGAGGTATAGCATAGATGTGGTTAGCGTTTTTCCTTGAGTTGTTATATGTGGTATCAGAGTCAGGTTCAGTAATCCCGTGTGGGCTCGAAGACACTACCCACAGAGTGGGCCCTAACAAGAACGTTAGGGATTTAAGTGGGGGAGATTGTGATACCTCAATTTGATTGATTGTGTGACGTGTGTGGATGTGTGATGAGTCCCATATTGGGTATTTACTGAGTTAAACTGGACTTTATTAACAATTACAAGGAGCCTCATTTATGACTAGTCCTTTTGAGGTATAGTACAGATGTGGCTAACGCTTTTTCTTAGGTCGTTACACCAATGGTTCAAATCCAGCATTGCTACTGAGAGCTTTTCTTTCTCAAGATTTTGTCGTTTCCTTAGAACCTCCGAGGATGTTCGTTGTTACTTAGTTTGGACTCTACCTGGGTGTCCTTAGATCTCTTATCTTTACTTTCTTCTAATCTTTAGTTTTTTATGAAAGTCTCCTTTTAACAAAAAAAAGAAAGAAAAAGAAAAGAAGATGATATATCATGTTTCAAGTGAATAAAAACATGTACCAAGTTGAGAAAAATTAGTGTATTATACTATTATCGAGGTTACTCTAGTGAATGGTGACCTTTTTTTAGAATAGTGACTTGAAGTGAAGTAAGATTTTCACCACTTTCCTTTTACTATATAGCCCCCTGCTTCATCTGAACCCAGCCAAACCTCCCAAAGGACCACAACCACTCATTCCAATCTTCATCCACATCTCCACTTCTATAAATTCTAACATAACATCCTCTCCCATCTTCTTACTATACCATTTCTTCTTCACCATTCTCTCAAATACGAATCTAACCCATCTTACAGGCAGGGTCTTAATTTAAATGTCCTGGTTGTAATATCCTAGCACTTATTTTTTGTTACATTACATACAAAATTATTGCATTAGTTCACACCATTACTAATTACTGTCTAATTGTTCTATCATCATTGAACCACTCTACTTAAACATGCATGAAGGCACCGCTCTAGGCTCTCTCTAATTTATTTAAGCTCCATTGTTGAATCATTGATAAACTTTGGAACCTCATTCTGTTAGTTCAGAAGGTGGTGTTGGTTGATGGTGACACAGATACAGATAATTCTAGATTAAAGCAAATAAAATTTCATTAATATGTAATTTTTCCTTTTTGATACATTGATAATTAGGGGTGGAGGAATGTGAAGCCTTTGTTATAACTGCAAGATCGAGTGGAGTTACAAGCCTACAAGGGTCTTGGCTTGATATGTGATATTGTTGGGTAGTTGGGTTTGGAGTTAAAATTTGTTAAACAATGTTTTGTGCCATTCTTTCCTTAAAAGAAAAAAAGTTTTGTGCCATTAAAAGATTTAAAAATGGATTTAGATTAATTGCCAATAGAAAAAGGGAACATGGCTAATTTTATTTGTTAAAAATGAAAGGCACGTAGTAAGCTAAGAGAAAATACTTTCCTTTTTTATTAATTGTTTACTGCTTTTAAATGCTTTTCTCATGAGTTTTAAATGCCTTTCTCATGAGTTTCATCCCAACATGTTTAATGTCCACAAATGTTTTTTTTTTTTTTTTTCACTTTCCTATTTGATTTATTTTTCAAATTGATTTTTGCTTTCTAAATGTCTATTTGCTTAATATTTCATGAGGCTTTCATTATAGTCTTCTACTTTGCCGAGAAATGATACCCAAAAAATTCTATTTGGGTGCTAAAAGAACATTAACAAAGGGGATAAGAAAAGAAAGAAAGAAAGGGTATAAGGCTTTTGTTTATGTCGTCTGTGTGTATTTGTGCATTCATAGCACTAATGGCATGGGTGATTTGGATTTCCTCTAAAATTCCGTATTTTTTAGTATGTTTTCTCAAAATATAAATATAGATTTATTTATTTATTTTACAGAAATTTTGAGATTTTTTGAATCACCCTTGGACGTGTAAAGAAAAACAATTGCTATTTGCGGGTAATCTCTTGGATCAGTTGGATGGTATGTTTTCTTTTATTACTTGCTATATATTTAAAAAATTTAAATTAGTGGCAAATACTTGTTTTGTGTTCGTCTTTTCCTCTATAAATATTTTACATTTGCAAATTTTTTTAATGTTGATGTTTATATTTGTGTGGATCTTTGACAATTTCATGTCATGAATATAGAGTTCCTACAATTGGTAGAATCCTAAATTTTAACAATGGGAGAAAGGTATTTCTTAATATTAGTAAATTGATTTGTGGGATACACATTAATATATAGTCGCGTGTGGGGTTCATTGGATATTTTGACAACTTCTTCAACTTTTTATAAACATTTTTTAAAATGAATGATTAATGTATGTCCTGAGTACATACATTAACCCATTGTAGGTATTATTATATACTGTGAATATATTGCAATTTGCAACTCCTTTTCTTGTTAAAAACCTGTGCAGCATTTCTTAAAATATATTATTTAAAAATATATTTAAATATAGCGAATTTAATGAAATTGGTATATACCTTTCAGAAATTACAGCTCTTGCATGCGGAAGATTGGGATTGAGTTTCTGTCATTTTGATGCAAAGTCTATTAAGTTTGGAAAATTTAGATATTAGTTATGGTGAAGGATTGCAAGAAGTGTTTAATCTCGCAGGGCTTTTTAATAGAGTACAACAAAATGTGTTGCTATCAAGTTTTTTGGACGAGTTTGGTTCAGCTTTTTAAAATTGTATTTTTTGAAAAAATGGGATTTTCAAAAAATGCAATATGAAAAAGTGTTTTTTGAAAAAGCTAAGTGTTTGGTAAAATCTGTTAAAAAGTGCTTTTTGAAAAAATTGAGTGTTTGACTAGTACTTATAAAAGTGATGGTTTGAGTGGTAAATTATCCAAAAGGACAATGTAAATATAAATAAGTTTGTTTCATACTTAAATGAACTACTTCATCATACTTAAATAAAATGTTCTCTTTCTAAAATTTTTTTTCTCACCAATATTAGCTAATAATAACATACCATTTAAAATTTATTGTGATAATTGATATTGATTTTAATTTAAACGTACTATTTTAATTATTTTTTTTTTCTTTCTAACAAATTATTTTTTTCTCACCAATATTAGCTAATAATAACCTACCATTTCAGATTTATTGTGAAAGTATTGTGATAATTAATATTGATTTTAATTTGAACGTACTATTAAAATTATTTTTCTCGTTCTAAAAAAATTATTTTTTTCTCACCAATATTAGCAAATAATAACCTATCGCTTTAGATTTATTGTGAAAGTATTGTAAAAATTGATATTAGTTTTAATTTGAACATTCTATTAAAATTATTTTTTTCTTTTTCTAAAAAAATTATTTTCTTTCTCAATAATATTAGCTAATAATAAACTACCACTTAAGATTTATTGTGAAAGTATTGTGAAAATATTGTGATAGTATTTCCTTCTTCTTTTTTTCCTTTTTTTCCCTCCTCCACACACGTAACCTTTTCTTTTTTCTTCTTTCCTTCTTTTTTTCCCCTTCACACACGTACCCTTCTCTTTTCCTTTTTGTCCATCTTTCCCCATTTTCCCTACCACTTCCTCCATAAATTAATGCGCGTTCTCCTCACAATTTGGAAACACAACTTTTCCTAAAACGTTGCTTTTTAGACCCACCAAACGCACATAATATATTTACTTTTTCAAAAAGTGCTTTTTGGGGGTGGAAAAGTGGAAACAAATAGGCACTGAGTGAGATCAACTTGTACAGTCAACTTGAACTAAAGTGCATATGGAAGGGTACAGTGGAACATCTAATCTTGAGAGTTTAGGAATTTTTCAGCATATCAAATTGATAACTCTTTTGATAGCCACATTTTTTTGGAGCTTACACAATTTGAAATTTATTAGAATAGAAGTCTGCAATGAATTGAAGCATTTTTTTTTTTAGAGTCAATACTGAGTATTGTTATTATGAAGCTGGAAAATTAGAAATAACAACACGACTAATGTTTATTGGAGCATGCTCCATCCAGACTAATAAAGGAAAGGAAACATTGCTCTCTTAGTTAAAGCATGGGTTGTACAATTACTCTGCCACCTAGCATGAGAGAAAGAAAAAGTTCAAAGCGAACCTACAATAGAAATTGTGTTTTTGATAATCTCCCCAATGGATGGATGAGCTCCATCCACTGACTTCAAAGCCCTCCAAATCACTTCGGAATGTCCTTCAAATTCAGAACTCGATAAGCCCAATTCCACAACAAATTTTGCTGCTGTTCTTGCAGCTAATGCTTCTAGCACCTCCACAAAACCCAGGTAAAGTATTTTTTCAGCTAAGACAGCAATCACATCCCTCTTACCATCTCTAACTATAACTCCTATCCCTGCTTCCTCCGACTCGGTAAACACAGCACCATCATAATTTGTTTTATACATTCCATCCCCTAGAGGTCACCATTTTATGTTTTCCTTTGGTTGCTGCACTTTGGTCTCTTGGATTTTTTATTGAAACTCTGAGAGGTACATTCTTGCTACTTCAAAAAGTTTATCACTTGGCAACCACTTCTCATTTAGTCTCAGCTTGTTTCTTTGATTCCAAATCAACCAAGCCACCACCCTAAACGGCTCTAGTCTCTTTGCCTTCTGTCTGACCAAATTTATTAGCTCTTGCATGTCCTGAAGATAAGGATAATTTGTTCAGACCCAACTGAAACAAAGGGTCCAAATTTTGTTGAATGTCACACAACTCCAAAGAGCATGAAGTGTCATCTCATGATTTGAGAGGCAGACACTACACTTCGCATCCTCAAGAATTTTTCTCTTCTTCAGATTATCCTTTATGGGCAGTGAATTAGAGCAAACTTTCCAAAGAAAAAGCTTGATTTTATTTGGAATGTGGAGCTTCCAAATACGTTTCCAGAAAGCTGATTTATGCGATGAGTCTGAGCTTGATGTAGCGTTGGAATTGGCTTCTTGACACAACATTCGATACCCTGCCTTAACCGTATACTCTCCATCGTGGTTGTCTAGCCAGATAAGGTGATCTTTCTATTCACTGTTTAGTCCAGTACAGTGGAATTGCTTTGATTTGACTTACCTTAAAACTCAAAAAATGCTAGTTTAGCATATTAATATTCCAAGAACGAGTGTTTGGATCTATGAGGGCAGCAACCTTAGCTCCTTCTAATGCCGCTACCTGTGGAGAAACAATCCTAGCAAACCCCTTGGCAGCTAATTGTCTCTCTATATATCTACACTCTTCACATCTCCTATTCTCCATCTCATACCCATCAAAATCACATTCCTTAACTTGAGAATACTCTGCCAAGCATAAGAACCAGTGGCTGCCGAGGCTTCGAAAATGGACCCCTTAGGAAAATATTTCACTTTAAGGACCCGATAAAAAAGAGAGGATTGGTTCTTCAATAGTCTCCACACTTGTTTCGCCAACATTGCATCGTTGAATTTTTCCAAGCCTGTGAAGCCTAACCCACTTTCTAATTCAGGCTGGCAAAGAACCTCCCATTTTTTCCAATGAATTTTCCGCTACTCACCCTTTTGCCCCCAAAAGAATTTTTGGATTAATGCCTCAATTTCATGACAAAGACTCACCGGTAATTTGAAGCAACCCATTGCGAATGTAGGAATCGCTTGCACCACCGCTTTGAGTAAAATTTCTCTACCCGCTTGGGACAATAGCTTCTCTTTCCACCCTTGAAGTATGCCCCTCACTCTTTCTTTAATGAAATTTAGACTTGCTTTCCTATTCCTTTCGACCACCGCCAGCAAGCCAAGATAATTCTCATACTCTTTCACCTCTTGTACTTGTAAGAAATCCGAGATTCGGGACTTTGTGTCTTTATTCACTGCCTTGCTAAAAAAGATGGTTGTCTTCTCCCGATTTATCTTTTTACCTGAAGCTTGTTCATATAATGACAGAATATCTTGGATTGCTTGTAAATCTATCATAGATGCTCTACAAAATAAAAGGCTATCATATGCAAAAAATAAGTGTGAGATTTTTGGTCACCTTTTACATAAAGAGAAGCCCCGTATTCTGTCATTAAAGGCTGCCTCCAGCAACATCCTATTCAAGCTTTCTGAACACAAAAAAAAAAAAAGGTATGGAGACAAAAGATCTCATTGTCTTAATCCCCTCAATTGCCTAATATCTCCCTTAGGCTCTCCATTCACCAAAATCGAATAGGACACTGCGCTAATACACTCTAGAACAAAAGACACCCATCTTTCACTAAAACCCAATTTCTCCATAATCTTCCCTAAATAGCTCCACTCCACCCGATCATACGCCTAACTCATATCTAACTTCATAGCCATAAAACCCTTTTTTTTTTTTTGGATTTTTTTTTTTCATATGGTGTAAGGTCTCAAAAGCAACCAAAATATTGTCAGAGATTGCTTTACTAGACTGAAAGGCACTTTGAGATTCTGAAATAATGCTAGGTAAAATATTCTTAAGTCTATTTGCTAAAACTTTAGAAAAAAGCTTATACAGAATATTACAAAGTGCAATTGGGTGATATTCAGAAACTCTTACCGGACTTTTAACCTTTGGGATGAGAGTGATAAAAGTTTGATTAATTGAAGGTGGGATTGAACTTGTGTTGAGGCATGTGAGAACTACTTCAACCACTTCATCACCAATAACTGGCCAAAATTGTTGGAAAAACAATGGAGGCATCCCATCGGGTCCTAGAGATTTCAAGGGTTCCATCTGTTTTAAGGCAATGTCAACCTCGGCTCTCCCAAAAGGAGCAACAAGCTCATGGTTCATCTCCTCTGTTACCACCCATGGAGTAGCTTCTAAAGCTTCCTCAATCCGATTTGGTGAGGATGAGGAAAATAAATTTTGGTAAAAATCCACCAAAATATTTGCTATGCCATTCCCATCCACACACCTCTCACCCAAATGATTCTCCAATTCCTCAATTCTATTTCGGCGAAACCTGTGAGTAGCTCTACTATGGAAATATCGGGTATTTTTATCTCCTTCATCCAGCCACAATGCTCTAAATCTTTGTTTCCACATTTTCTCTTCTTTTGATAAATTTATCTTTCTTTTCAACCTTGTCACCCGATTTATAGACCTCCCTCTTATCGCCTCATCTTAGCAACTCTTTTTTTTTTCTTCAATAGTCGAGTAATATTCCCAATTGCAACCTGACTCCACCATTTGATTTGTGCTTAACAATGGCTTATCTTCCCTTCCACCCTAGTCAAAGCTTGACCGGGTGCATTGAAAAACCAAGCCATTTCTACCGTATCTCTACAACCCTCGTCCTCCAACCACATATGCTCAAAATGCCACAGCTTTTGTCGAAGTTTAGGGTTACCATTAAGGCAAATAAGAATAGGTTTATGATCAGATGAACCACAATCCAAGTGAATTACCTTAGTTGCAAGAAATTTATCTAGCCATTCCATTGTGGCAACTGCTCTATCCAGCCTCTTCCAAATTGTAAAACCATCCGGATGCCCATTACACCATGTAAATTTTCCTCCCATAAAGCCAAGGTCCTGAAATCCACATTCATCCAAAACATCTCTAGAATCTTCCATTTGTCTAGCTAGTCTTTGCCTCCCTCCAAGCTTCTCATGACTTTGTGTAATCTCATTAAAATCACCTGCACAAAGCCATGGGATTGAATTTCTGCCCCTTAGTCTCCTTAGACACGCCTGCGATAAATGGTGATTACTAGTCTTCGATTCTCCATAGAACCCTGTAAATCTCCACTCATCCTCCTTACCCTTATTCAAAATACCATCAATGTGATTTGGGGAGAAGGTGCCTAGAGAAAAATCCACTTCATTTCTCCAAAAAATTACTATCCCCCCTCCTCGCATATCTCTTCACACTTCAACCATACCACCAAAATTCAGTTTGACCTGAATATCTTCTAGCCTAGCCTAGCCTTATCCATCCATGTTTCGACTAAGAACACAACTGAGAGATCTTGTGCCCGGATTGTATCCCCAAGCTTTTGTTTTATCGATTGGTTCCCAAGCCCTTGACAGTTCTAACATAAGAGATTCATTGCACTTGGCGGGGCTGGCAAGCAGTTCTACCATTGAAATTTTTTTTTGATTGTCATGATCAACCAATCTTCTCTTGTTTGGTAATTCACAATCATCAATCTCCATGAAAGAACATTTAGAAGTACCAGTTGCTTCTGCCTTTGCCTGAGCATCACCTTTCTGAGCAAAGCGAGCAACCCGTGTCCAAGTTTTGTTTTTTGTATGACCTTCCTTTCCCTCACAGCTAGAAGCCCTTCCTTGAGTATCGGGTTTGCTTATTCTGCTAGGTTCATCAGTCAAAGAACTTAAGGGAGCCATGTGACCAGCACCTGCCTCCAAACCTGGTTCTAAAATTTCGGATGCCTTATTTGGTGTATCAATGTTTGGGCTGTCCACGTGTACCTCCTTGTTTATTGCCGCCTCACCCCCTTCAATTCTTTCAGAGATTTCAACACTACTCAATTCTCTATCAATCTCTAGAATCTGGTCCTCCAACGGGTCACCATTATGTCCATCAATAACTCCATAATTCCCGCTATTATTCTCTCCATTAATTCTGTTATTACTCTCAGTTAACACTTCTACCGTTTCTAGTATGGAATTCTCAGGTGCATTAATTTCTTCCGTGATTTCCTCTTTTGAATTTACTGCTACCTTTTCCGCAGCTGAGTTGGCATGGTTGGCTTGACCCCTGCTCTCTTTCCTCACCAGTTTTTGAATCTCAGTCACCGAAATTTTGGACTTAAGACCACCCTTCTTCCTAGCCTCATAGAAACTAGGAATCTCCACCACAGATTTCCTCCTCACTTGGGTTAGTGCTGCCCGAATCCAAGGACCATACTCCCTCTCCCTACTATCTAAGGTTCCATCGCTATCAATCCACTTCGCACAGTCCCTATCAGAGTGATCCAGACAACCACACCAGTAGTAAATATTGGGAAGACATTCATATTTGAATGACACCCAACAATCTTCGCCATCCTTCATTGATAACACTCGACCCCAACATAAAGGCATCGAAATATCATCACGCACCCGAATTCGAAAAAAATTGCCTCAATCTACTTCAGTATCAATTGCACTTCTATCCACCACACCAATTGCTTCACACAAATCCTCAGCCACACCCCTATTCAGATAGCTCACTAGAATCTGGTGCACCTGGACCCATGTCGATACTGAATCAAGCTTCAATGCATGCACCGAGGTGGAGCTCTCTAATCGTTGGAGGATCACTAATGCCTATCAAAACTCTAGGGTTCACTCATCAAAATTTTGTTCACTTCTTCTGCATTATCAAACACAAAAAGCATCGTATGTTCGCCTACATCACGGACTTTAAAACCATTTTTGGCTCGCCACAAAGGGCTGAAGGTCCTCGCAATTGCCTCACTGTTCAACACACGTTTTGTTAGAAATTTTGCCATGAGAGTAAACTCTTGGTTGGCTCTTTCCTTCTTCACCGCCAGTTTGCCTCCCTCCCTTTCATTGAGAGACAAATTAAGCCAATGTTTCGTCAAATTATCCTTCCCTTCTCTAGTGTTTCCCAAACCCCAAAAAGGAAAAGACAACCCACTAGCCCTACCGGTAAAACTAGTTACCCTAGGGAACCCAACAGCCTTACAAGAAGGAACACTCACTTCTACTGCCTAAGAGACCAAGAGCCAAGGACCCCTCCCCTTAGTGCCAGAGAAACTAGTGCTTAAAGTTGAATTGAGACTACAAGAGTTGGTAGTTGGAGCATTTGATTGTTAAAGATGAAAAAAATTGGAATCTCCAACCTCCATGCTTTGCTAAATTGGAAATAGTAATAGTTAAGAGGCTGCAAGAAATTACAACATCTTTCCATGCCATTTATTGTTTTTTAAGACTACATTCTCTCACTGTAATAGGAGCCTCTGAACTAGTAGAAATATTTGCACATAATACTTGCACATGAAGAATTAATAGTTGTTTTATATTTTATTTTATTTTATTACAGTGATAAAAAAATTTGTGCCTATAGAGATATAATAGCAAACTCTCTTAGAAGATGCAAATTTTAAACTCTAAATTTTGCTTTTAGAATCTAGCTGAGTAAATAGTTTTGTTACTAATATATTTTGTTTCTCATTTAAAATGATAAAGAGAGAATTGGGTTTATTCGGTCAGAAAGTTAAAAAAATGTTAAAAAAAAAGTTTGGTAGGAAAGTTTAACAACGAGTGTTTAAGTTATTTGTTTAAGTTAATGTTCTCAATTTAAAGTGTTTAGACATTATGTTTTGAAAACACTTCAAGAATAGTTTTCAGAAATAGTTTTTTTTTTTTTTTTTGAGAAACATGCACACGCACACACATATATATATATAGGGAAAGAAAGATGAGATAAGGGATATACTCACACGCCAACACTAAAATTACATGCAGCAGTTAATGTCGCGGAATAAGTGATAAACTTCTTCTCAATATCACATCTTACTACTCAACAATATTGAGTATCTATTTTTTGAGAAACACACACACGCACACATATATATAGGGAAAGGGAGATGAGGTAAGGAATACACTCACACGCCAACAGTTTTGAGTGGTGTTATTGTTATTGTTTTGAAAATTGTGGTACCTATATCATGTTGACAAGACGCACAATACTTTTTTTTTTTCTTGAAAACACATAATACTACTAAACACTCAACTCAATTGTATTTTTCACAAAATATGCTATTAGAAACATGATATGGAAAACACAGGCAAATCTTTCAAAAAGTACATGATCTAAAACAAAGCTCAAAAGACAAAAGTAAAATTTTCATGTAAAGAAAATATTTAGTCGAAGTAAAAAAAATCATACTCAGCTCAGCCAAAACACAAACAGCCACCTACTTTAGACAAACAAAATACTTCTAAGGACCTGGTAACCATACTAAGTGGAGAAAGATATCAAAGTCATCTTAGTCGTTAAATCACACGCAGCTCACAAAGTCGTTTCATCAAACACTTAATTTGCATTTTCAATTAGTCCAACATTGAACTCTAAAAAGATTTTAAAAAATCCAACAATTCCTTAACAAAACTAGACCAACCCAGTTCACTAAACCTCTTATATAATTCCAAAAAAATTAAAAATCTCAACAGCATTGCGATTCCCAAGTCCTAGCTTTACCAATAGATACAGTATCAGTTAGACAAATCCAAACGAAACCCGCACAACCTGAATACAAACCAAAAAAAGGAAATGGAGACTAAACCACAAACATGAAACAACTCATAGAAAATACAAAAGCTCATAGACAAACTCATACAACCCCATTGATACAGAGGTTTACCAGGAGAAGAGTTGAGAGAGACAAACTTCAATGCCAATATGGTTTCGGCCTAAATCCAAATCCCTATCTTTTTAAGTAACCCAAACAAAGAATTTGGATTTGAACGTCTCAAGTCCAAATCCATAGCCCAAATCTGGGCATCCAAACAGACCACAAGAGTTTTCACATATGGGGGTGTCTGACTTTCTAGTTGGGAGTTAAATGCAACTGCCAAGTATAACCCATTTCCTTGCTGAGTATTTTTGCTAATCTAGTTGATCTTGAATCAATAGAGCTGGTGTTAGACAAGCATGCATTTCTCACTTGAGCTCGACTGCTCGAGAAATATATTAAACCAATCTCCTACTGCTTACAGATTACAACGCTTATTTTCCAGACAAAATAAACCAAACAAAAACAAATTTGTCTAACAAAACCTAAGAACAGGCATATATTGACATATTACTTTCTTAAGAGTGTTACACAGTGCCATACATATTCCAATTGGAAAGTGGAAAAGCATAAAATTAAAAATTTGAGGTACATATACATCACTAGAAAAGGTGATACACAGAACAGAAACAAGAGGAACAGTTTCACATTGACATGTACAAATTTCAATCCATAGAATCCTCCATTGCAAAGGTGTAAAAGTTTTTCCTCTAATCTTTCACCCGCATAAAACAAAACCCAGTAGATGAACATTAACTTCATTAAGGAAATGGGCCTTCCCAGCTCACCCGCCTCAACCACGGCAGAAAATCAATCCCATTACATTGCATAGACTATCTCTCCACTGCTATCAATGTCAAGGTCAGGATCAGTCTCCAGATCCTCCTCCATGTCATCATCAATGTCCAAGCTGCCAGTCAGATACTGGTTGAGACTGGGGGTCCCAGCAGCAGGAATGGTAGCCTCAGCGATTATCTGCATGATTTCATCAATGCTTTGCATGGGTTGATCAGGCTCTTCAAACTGATTATTCATTGTCTTTTCATCCATGAGATCTGCCGGAAGGTTCTTTAAAAACCACTCATGGTTCCTTATCTCAGGAATACTTATCCTCTGTTCCCAAGAGAATTCATGGGAACTCGAATTAGAAAGTCAACCAGGGACAGCATTGTACAGAATATAAAGCACAAAGATTAACAAAGCTGAAAGGAATATAGTTATTATATAGAAAAAGCAGCCTATACTTGAAATATGATAATATGGATAAGTATTGCAATTAAATAAAGAATCAGAAGCACCAGTATAGACTACAGTTAGTTACTCTAGAATTAAAAGCATCTGTGATTGCTCGACTCCCACAATCCTGCATGATGCAACTTCATCAATGATTGATGATCCCATGTCAGGGGGGTAGTGAACATTTAGACTTACCCCAATTTTTTCTACCCTATAATAATAATAAATTCTTTTTTGTTAAATCATAAACTTATTAGTAATTGAAGCATGGGGAGAAAAATGAAGAAGAAGCAAGAGAGGGAAGGGTCAAAAATCCTAGTGAGTGGAGATAAATGCATCCTTTAAAAGTGAGAAATAATATCACTTTTACACCCTCACTTTTGAATAAAAAAATCAACTTTTATAAATGCTTAAAACATTGTGGTAACACTGCTAACTTCACATTGTATTATTTACTACATTAACTCTACATAAACAGGTGGGAGAACCAGTTGGGCCTATGGCCTATGAAATGATTGGTAGCCACTCTGCATCTTTTAAATTCATCAGTGTGAAGGCAGAATTAGGTATGTGTTTTGTGCACATGCTTATGCATGCTAATTGTATTGAAGATCTTCACTTTGAACCTATTTAATGTTTGACAAACATACCAAGGGAGAGGACAAGCAAGAAATAAACACATTATAACTTTTCTTGAATTATATACTAACAACTAAATCTAATATCAAATGACATAAATGTGTAACAATGACAGAAGGAAAGGACTAGTAGCAATTTTACCACAGAAAGTAACATATATAATTTCTCATGTACTTAGAAAGTGCACAGACCTTTGCAGGGTCAGCTACAAATATCCTTGAGATCAAATGGCGGCACTCAGGAGAGATATGAACATAGTCGGGAATTGAGTACTGGACTTTCAAAATGCGCTGCAAAGACATCCAATTATTTTAGTCAAGCATTTCAGTGGACCTTATACAATCACTGATGACAAGGCTTGATAAATTACATGAATAGTCTTTCGGAAGTTTTTAGGCTCCTCAGGGTCCTCGAAAGGGTATGCACCCACCAACATGACATATAAGGTTACCCCACAAGACCACACATCTGCAATCTGAATTTAATTAAGCAAGATATTAGTACAATATATCAAGCTGTTATTTTGAATGCAAGAGAGAGCAAGGTAAAATAGATATACTTCATCCATAAATTATGTTCTATTACATGTTATTTATCCAGTTATTTTGTTAGGAAGACAGTCACAACATCACATTTGTGTGCGTTTGGGTATTGCTTAAAATTTGTCTCATATTTTTTGCAAATAATCTAACTTTTAGCTTTTTTGAAATAAATTAGCATTCAATTTTTTGTATTACATTTAACACAAAAGTTACCAAAAACCATATCTTTTGATAAAGTAAACACTACACAAATAAGGTACCAGAAAGAAGCAAAAGCCAAACACACTCTTAAATTAATCAATTCATCACTGACATTTTCAGAAGGTTCTTTGTCAGCAGCCCTACTGTCCACCTCCCCTGCTACATAAACTTTAAAACTTGTCTCAATTGTCAAATTTCAATAGAACAACCATAAAACTCTTCTCTCATGTCTTCTGGGGACAGCATATATTGAGTGCAAATGAAATGACAATGAATACAATTTTAAAGCAAAAATGTTGGTTTCGTTTTTGTCCAGGTTTTTTGTTTATGAATGTTTGTCGGTGTTTCTGCAATGATGATAGGTACCAGCTCTTATGATGAGAATAAAAACAATTTGGAATTACTTTCCCATAGGTGTATCTACATTGGGCAGTGGAAACAATTGAACTTTAGTAAGCCTGGTAAACTGCTGACTTAACAATCAAAAACCCTTTTTTTTTTTCTTTTTAAACAACAAAAGTAGCCAATTTACAAAACAAAGGCCACTTCATCTGACCGTTGGAGCTAGTCACCCATAGTCATGGCGTTGAAATTTGTCAAGGTGAACCTAGTTGTAATTTTATTGCAACTGCAGTTGTTAAGGCCTTCAGTGTTAAAGTTTGATCCTATCATTCATGAAAATTATTATAATGTGGTTAAAGTAACTCAAAACTTTGAATTTTATAGCGCTGAAGACTGAGATACAAACAGATTAACCTTATGTTATCGTTGTAACATGATGCCAATGCATATGGTTGCAGAATGACAATGCAAATTTGGATAAGCCATGATAATCAAGTTATAAATGAGTACATTCAGAAAAAAACTAGAATACCTGACAAACAATATAATGATGGAACATTGAATGAGATAATTAAATATGTTAGTCGGACAGAAGCGAATTCAACATTTTAAATAGAACAATTCATGTCAATGAGAAATTATATTACCTTGCCATCATATTCTTTCTTAAGTAACACTTCAGGAGCAATATATGCAGGGGTGCCAACTGTTGATTTTGGTTGTGAATGCAGCACTGAGGACTAAGAAAAGAAAAAAAAAAAAAAAAAAAAATCAAAAAAGGCATATTTGACAACCAATGATGCAACAAAAAAAAAAAAAGGTATAGCACATTCGA
>JAGHPS010001064.1:0-42071 GCA_020976635.1 Castanea crenata
ATTTAATTACTTTTTAAAACGTCCATTGTAAAATTCAAAATAATAAATCGTTGACATATTTCCTACTAAAATAAGATGGTATAGAAGAATCAATATTTTGAAAAACTTTCAAAAAATCAAATAGTATAAATTTATGCGAAAAGGAAAACATCCATTTCTCTCTAATAATATAAATCTCACGCCAAACAATGATAACCAAGATAAAATTAATGAAAAAAAAAAAAAACACAGATCACCAAGATAAATAAATCTTCTAAAGCCTTTTCTTTTTTCTGAAAATATTAAAACAAACAACGGATTCTAGAAGCAAAAATGTATTTCATTCTGTTTTTTGGTTTATACCGTGAGAAAATGACGAAACATGCCCAAAATAATGTGTTCAGCGTCAGCATCAGCTTCGTCATTAGCATCAGCAAGTGGGATGTCATCAACAAAGTTTTAATACTTTTTTACACACACATATATCCACGCACCATTTAATATAATCTACGCTGACACACACACACACACACACATATATATATATATATATATATTCACGCACCATATACATATTGCTAATTGTATGAAACTTTTTTCAAACAAATTTTCAAATTAGATGGGAATACTTTACCAAAAGAAATTCAAAAAATAATTGGCAACGAATATTTGTTCCAATTGCATCTTGATGAATATAATCTAAAGTATGGAAAAGAAAATTACACAGTTTCGAAAATTTTGGAGATGAAAATTTCACATAAGCAAAATGACTCACGTAAAGTTGAAGAACATCAGGTAATTAAAGCATATTTACTTCACCTTACTTACTATATGATTCAAACATTAATCTACTCAAAATTTACCATATAAATCTAACTGATACAAAAAAAATGCAAATTATTGCAGGACACAATGGAGGAAATTGTAAAAAAATCAAAGAAGGACAAGTACATAGCCAATCCAAAAACAGAAATAGGAGAAACATCTGTTGAATGACCTGAAAGAATGCCGCTCCAAATGCTTCAAAAGCGCCAAAAGGGTACTAAGCAAAATGCATCAAAAAAGAAAAAAAAAATTGAACTCTAATGTATATACTACCTTACTGTACGAGTCTTTATGTATTTCATTGTATTGTTGTTTTTTTTTTTTCTTTAGAAGAGTAAACTGAATGTACTACTAAATTACTAAAACTGTAATGTTTCCTTTATAAATTATCATATTAGAATTGTAACATTGACCAGGTATTCTCAACAAATATTGCTAGATAAACTCAAATTGAATGTACATCTACCATAAACTCAGATTATTTTAATCTTTTCAATTCTATATTAATATGATAAGATTGTTTAATGTAGTGTTGTGTGCTATAGTGTTGAGTTTTATTGTGATGATGATGTGAAATATTGATCTCCAATCTTACCCGTTATAGTCTTAATGTCCTCTATTTTATTTTTCTCCACTTTACAGTGGACCTCTGGGGGCTTACATTGAAGGTTTGCGTTTAATTTTCATCTTTTCTCATTAGGTCCTTTTCTGTTTTTGTGTGTGTGGCCCGTGCTTGCATGCAAATTTGAGTAATAAAATTGCTCAACATAATTTCATCGTGTGGTTGTCTTAGTTTTAAAATATATTCACCAAATTGCAAGTTACAGAAAATTAGAAATATTTCTAAGAGTTATTTAGGAGAGCAAAGAGTATTTGATTTCAATCAATATTGATTGTGGTTGTTAAATGAATGGTCTAAATTGATAACTAACGTATCTTACACACTTTGCAACAAACTTTTTTTAAAAAAACTACTTATATTAACCAAATTTCTCTTCTACTTATGAGATTTCAAACAACCCCGCGCATTGCGCAGGTTAAACACTAGTATATATAATAAAGAAATAAAATCAAAATTTTGGGGCCGTGAATCCGCTACTGAGCCTTTCTCTCATATCATTCTAATAAACCAAACAAAATATTTTATCTACCTTTCATATATATATATATATATATATATATATATATATATATATATATATAATTCCTTTCTAATAAAAAAAGTAAGAGATTAAATTTGAAAGATTGGAAGGGGAGGGGATAATAGGGGGAGGGATTGAGGGATAGGAAATAAGAGAAATAGATATTAGTGTAAATATCCCTCTCCTTTGTTCAGGTGTCTCCTAAAGACCCTATTTTTTGTTTGGCTGTAAAGTGAAAATGAGGGGAGATGATAATTAATAAGAAAAGGCAAATGTGCAATTTTTTAATATTAAATTCTATACTTGTAAATGTTAAAGATAAAATAGAAAATGCATTAAATTTTATTTGAAATTTCAAAAAGCGTGTAAAACACCTTTGAACATTTAGACCCATAAATTACAAATTACCAATTCAAGCTTATTAACAAACAATATACATGCGAAAAATATAAATAAGCTAAAACAAAATTGATAACATAATTTAAACCAAATAAAATCACATCCACAACAGAAATTAAATGACAAAGATTAAGGGAAGAGTGATGCAAACACAAGGACAACACAACGATGTGTTATCGAAGAGGAAACCAAAGCCCTCAGCGTAAAACCTCTTCGCCGCCCTCCAAGCGGTCAATAATCCACTAAAGAATGTAGTTGGGATACATGGACAGTAGAAAACCCTTCAATCCTAATCTACCCAGTATACCTAAGCCCTCCAAGCTCTTACTCCAACGAGGTTGCACTAAACCTATTTCTTCTTTAGCTTATCAGATTCTGCTACAACCCATAGCATTAACCAATATGAAATTGGTCCATTCTTAACTGCTTCCCAAAGTACCAAACAGTCTTTTCACAGATATGGGTATGGTAAGAAAAGATTTTGGTAATGTACCTTTCAAGGATGTAATAATGGAGAGGAAGAGAGTAGAGGAATTTGAAGAGTCTCTATGTGAAGATTGTGGATGAGTCAATATTGTTTTTCTCTAGGGTTTCTTTCTCAAAATTCTCTCTAGTAGCTCTCTACATTTTGTGGGTATAAGGGGTATTTATACTGGAGAGATAAAGGAATGTGAAGAGTCAATTTTTTTTTTTCCAAAATAGAGATGACTAGCGACTTGGCCTCGCAACTTGATTGAGTTGCGAGTTCAAGCCACAAGCAAACAGAATGGTCAGACTGGACTTTTTGTAAATCCCTCAAATTGGAGGAATTAAAAAAAAGTGGGTTTTGGAGGTATTAACTCCCTTCAAATCCCCCTAAAAAATTCCCTTTCTCCTTAAAAAAGTTCTGAATAGGGGAATTCAATTTGCACGCTCATCTCTTCTCTAATTATTCAATTTGATTTAGTAAATCAGCAATATTGTGTCATTGATTGTAGAAATACAACCTAAATGACGAACTCCAGTGTGGTGATTTTGAGAGAATTTGGTTACACAACCATAGCCACATAAATGGAGGGTTTTTTCCTCTCTCTCTCTCTCTCTCTCTCTCTCTCTCACACACACACACACACACACACACACACACACACAATTAATCCTCTCTTGAGATGACTTATAATGTTCTTTTTATATTGAACAAGTAGGGCTTGAATTGGGCATGAAACTAACAAGTTATTGGGCTTTTTGTCTTGCTGATTTTCGTAATCTCGATATATCGAGATGAAGTTGAGGAAATAGACACCTCATTCAAGACTCGATCAATCGAGTGGAATAGAGGCTAGAGTCAAGTGGAGCCAAGGTTACTAAAACTTCACTTTTGTTGATATTTTAAGACATATCAAAACTCACAATTAGACACACAATTTGGCACAATTTGACTACACTTAAACATATAGACCTAGCATCTATATATATATATATATATATATATATATATATATATATATTAATAGGCAACGTTTAAAGAAAGTTCAATTAGAACTTAAAATTAGAATCAAATTTTGAGTTACGTGTCTAAATTTATGTGGAGACCACACCATAATTATCCACTTAAGTTTGTGTCATGTGTCTAGTTAAGTTTTTTAAATCTTTGTATCAAGTGAGTTAATGTGAGCAAAATACTAAGAATCTAATATTAATAAACTATAAATTAAAAAAAAAAAAATTCAATGACATATACTCAATAAAAATCACCACATACAAAAATCACCACATGTTCTATCTTATTAAAAATTAGAAAAAAAATGATCATATTGAATTTAGGTAAGAATTTTAATAGGTAAGTAATTGTGTTTACTTTAAAGGAAAATGCATTAAATTATATAAAATCCTTTACTTAAAAAAAAAATTAAAGAAAAGAAATCCTATTCTTAAAATACCCTCAAATTATTCCTCCTTTACTTTAAAAAATTATGAATAAAGGAACTGAAATTTTCACCCTCATCTCCTTCCCTTTCCTTTCCACATCCATACCCTAAACTTCGTTGAGAATTAGTCTCATATTAGACAACAGTCCCATAAAGACTTTCTTTCCATTTTACACTTTGCAGAGGAAAAATGTCTATTGCATTATGGATGTGATAGCCTTTCTTAATAATTCAATTTGGTTTAGTAAAGCAATGATAGTGTCAGTAGAAAACCGCGTCGTAGGCCCATCACTTCCCACCATCTTTTTTTTTTTCTAGTTTTTTATTTTTGCCAGACATTAAAAATACTTTAAAAAGTACTTACTATGGATATTATTTTAATTATCAATTTTGGCACCTACTCTTTTCCAACTATTACCGAAAAAAGAAATGGTTTGATTGAAATTTGTCAGCTTTTGGATAATTTTTGTTAAAAAATGTTGGTTCAATTGTATATTTGATTCCTAACTTTTGATTCTTGTTTCAAAATCATGATTATAATTAAAAATATTTCAAAAAGATCCTTGACGACATTTGATAGATGTGAAATACTAAAATGTTAATGTAGAAACATGAATTCATTAAATCAAAACTACTTCAATGACGGGAAGCCCATGATGTGGTAAAAATTATGTTTTCTACGTCAATATTTTCCATCAATCATAGACTAATAAGTAGCTTTTGGAATAATTTTGAAAAAATTATGAACTAAAATGAAATTTAAAAATAAAAAAATAAAAGTTGAAGATTGTTTGGTACTCTTCAATGCTAGTCTCTGGTCTCTACAGAGTTATTGGAATCGGCAATGGTGGGTTTGCTCACATTTCTCATCAAAGTGGCCCAAAATAAATCAAAATGCACCCGGATGAACCAAACCAAAAACAAATATACTAGTTGGGTTTAAAAAAATTGTGAGACCTGATAAATTTTGGGCTACTCATCTGCTCTTGTTTTCGGTAAGACCCAATACTTTGGACTGGATGCTATATTTATAGGCCAAGAAATAAGATGATTAAAGTGACCAGACCCTTGTTATTTTGGGGCTTCTTTATAGATTCATCGAAATCCACATCTTGATTTTTTGAGACCAAAACAGAGGAGTTGGATTTTGAGGCCCAAATCAATTTCCCCTTATAAAAACTTCCCAAACCAGCCAGCAGAAAGAAAAAGGCCCAGATCTGCGCTATTATTCATAAACCTTAACAGCAAGAGTAAAATTACTTAATTCAAAGAGGCTAACAAAATACAGCAGATTCACATAGATTATACAATTCCAAAACAAAAAAAAAGCATAGATTATACAAAAACAAAGGTGAAAAACAAAACAAAACAAAACAAATAAGCAAACAAAAGATTAAATACATCTGCATAAGTCATAATCTCTAATAAGCAATTAGGAAAACAAGAAGATGAAAAAAAAAATGGCCAGACCCATCTAGATTTGGGGCTTCTAAGCTTATTTATGGATCGATCCAAATCCACATCTTTATTTTGTGAACCCAAAACGGAAGAGTTGAATTTGGAGGCCAAGTCAATTTCCCCTATAAAAACTTTCGAAACGGTCCAACAAAGAAAAAAAAAAGAAGCCCAAATCAACACTTTTAAGTGCGCGTTTGGAGCTCAGACAGGGTTGACGTTCAAAGCTATCATTTGGATATTATCTTGGCTGCTGCTGGTAACGTTACCTTCAGCAAGCGTTAGGGAAGCACTGCTCATGTGTTGTTAGTTGTAAACTTGAGAAGTGCAAGAACGAGAGTGATGATGAGGATCACCCGACCAAGTATTTGAGCAGCAAGTTTAAGGTCCGAAAGCAGCGACATTTGTTCCCTGCAGGAACCAAGAGGAAATTAATTCTATGAAATTCTGTAACTAACAGAAATAATTGTTAATAAAAGAATATGTAGCTATTGTCACCTGTTTGAAGGAGAAGACAAAGAGGACGATAGGGTGGAAGGAAGAGAAGAGGAGCCAGAGAATATGGAAAGTGTTTAAAGTATGTTAGCTTAGGGGGCTCAAAATCAGACCGGAGGGGAGCTATTTTGGCTCGATAAGGAAAGGCCTTGAGCGGGGCTGATCAAAATCGGACCGGAAGGAGCTATTTCTGGGTTGTGAGGGTTGGGGTTGTAGGCTGTAGATTCTAGGATATATATAGATGCCTAGGGACTATCCATAGTGTGAAGGCGTATTCAAAATTCACATGCAACGAAAACATGTAGAGCCGAACCAAGCCAAGCCAAACCAAGCCAAACCAAATATACTACCAGTCCTGGCACCATCAATTATATAGTCAGAAAAATATACAATGACAAATATACAATTGCATTTTGGATTGAAAATTTTCAAACGATTTATATATTTTTTTACTGTGTCAATTTTAAAAATTTAATTGTTAAATTGTATGTTCATTATATTCTTAACATGTATATAAAATTTCATTCAAATCAGATAATATTTACTATTCAATCAATAAAGCTATTTTTTAATGCATAATTTTAGACCATTAAAGTATGAAATTTAAACATTTAATTGATAATATAACAATTAATCTTTTATCTTCTTAAATTTTGCAAATATAAAAGATAAAATAAGAATATGCAAATCAATAGTTAAAATTTTAAAATTCATAATTAATAAAAAGATATAAATTAAGTCCATAGATTTTCACTTCAAACTTTATTTATTTATTTATTTATTAATATATATAGAGAGAGAGATTGAGGTTGTATAATTATCCCATTGGTAAAAGCATATTTAAGCCATTTTGGCTAACATCATCAACAAAGCTAAGCCAAGCCAAATATACAACCGGTCCCAACATCATCAACCGTTATTTTATTTGTCCCCCCATCACGGAACCAGAAGCAAAACCAAGCCAAGTATACAAAGTACAAACCCCATCATCCATTTATATATACGACTGCCTCTTCTGTCAAAAAAGAATTTTATATATATATATATATATATATATATATATATATATATATATATATATATATATATATATAAATAAAGACACACACACACACGACTACCTCAAAACCCTAGCCAAGCCAAAATATACCACCAAATTACCCAATCATCAATTTATTCCAGTCATGAGTCAACCATACAATGCATCAAAATTCCAGCCAAGCCAAATTTAAAACCCCATCATTTGAAAGCGTATTTAAGCTGATACCATCAGCTAAGCTAAGTCAAGCCAAGTCAAATATACAACCAGCCCCAGCCCTATCAATCACATGCATCGACAATCTAGTCAATCCAGTCAATCATCCATTTTGCCCAGGTAACATTATATGATTGGAAGTTGAAAAAATATTAGGCATAAATATACTTTTAGTCCTTATATTTATTTTAGTTTCTACATTTTATTTTTATCACTTTTAGTTCCTAAACTAATTAACGCGTGTTATTTTCGTCATTTCCATCAATCAACCGACAGAAATAGCTGAGGTGGCAGCTGGAGGAATTAAAATATTATAAAAAAAGTCACATTAGTAGAAAAAATCAAGAAAATGACGAGAAAAAAAGAACACAATTTTAACTAAACAAAAAAAAGAAAAAATCAAATTAATAATAAAATCAAATCTCTATGAACACATGAACACAAACCAAGAAAATCAAACCTAAGAACACAAATCAAATGCCGAGAAAATTAAAACACAAAGAACACAATAACAAACAAACACTATTTACTATAAAAAAAATTAAATCACAAAAAAAATAAAATAAAATTAAAAACCATCACACAACATAACACAGTTCAACTCCAAACCCCTCATTGCATTTGCAGAAGTAGAAGAAGAAACGACGAGGTGGTGGTGCTCCACTACCAACAACCTGAGAATCGCCCTGTCAAGCCACAGTTCATCGTAGCCATCATCGACTGGGTACCACCACACGATCTAGGCAATCCCTAGTGAGTGCGTAGGGAATAGAGTGTCGTCGAGGGACAGAGCTCAAGGTCGAATCCCAGTCGTCTATATTTCCAAGCAACTCCTCTAGAAAGACTCCACAGCCCCACGATCCATGTCCAGGAAGCACCTGGTCACCACTGAGTGGAAGTTTTCAAGCCATTCTCAAGGCCGTTGAGCTCCCATTTTTCTGCTCCACCACTTTCCCTCTCCAGATCTGAGCCAGTTCCGGATCCTCTCAGCTACTTGAATCCAGTAGATTTAAGCCGTTTTTTTTTTATAGAGAAAATAGTTTAAAAACACAAACCCAAATTTAAGAGCATAAACCCAATCTAAAAAAGTGGTAATTTGGATTTGGGTAGAGAGAGAGAGAGAGGCTGAGGTCGGCGGTGGTTTGGATTTGGGTTTAAAGTGCATTTACCTCCAATCTCTCACAGATCAGTGGGTCTTTATTAGATTGGTGGGTCTCTCTCTTTCATCTCTCAGCTCGACGATAGAGATTGCGCTAGAGGTAGGTGGTAGAATCGAGCTCAGTGGTGCGTTGGAGATAGGTGGAAGATTTGTGGTGGAAATTGCGATGGAGATCTGTGGGTTTGTTTCTAGGTTTCTCGAATTTGTGGGTTAGTTTCTCGAATTTTTCTGGGTTTGAAATTTATAGGTTTGTTTCTGGGTTTCTCGAATTTGTGGGTTAGTTTTTCGAATTTTTCCAGGTTTGAAATTTATGGGTCTGTTTCTGGGTTTGATGTTTGTATGGAGGGTTTGAATTTTCATGTGATGTTCTGGGTTTGCTAGAGATTGAGAGTTGGGTTTGGGTTTGTGTTTTAATTTCCTTGGCATTTGATTTGTGTTCTTGGGTTTGATTTTATGGGTTTATGTTTTCTTGTGTTCATAGGCATTTGATTTTATTGTTTTTAATTCTGTTTTTTTTATTTAGTTAAAATTGATAAATTATTTTAAAAAAAATTAGATGCTGATGTGGCATTTTTTAAAAATATTTTGATTCCTCCGGCTGCCACCTCAGCTATTTCCGTTAGTTAACTGACGGAAAGGATGAAAATAAAACACGTTAATTGGTTTATGGACTAAAAGTGATAAAAATAAAATGTATGGACTAAGATGAAAAAACGTCAAAATGTAGGAACTAAAAGTGCATTTATGCCAAAATATTATATATTAAAGAAAAGTTAAAAAATATAAAATATAAAATATAAAAAAATTTGTAAGAGAAAGTGGGTGAATTTCATCCAACCGTACAACTCAGATTTCAGCAATTGTAATCAATGACTGAAATTGAAAGTTGAAAAAATAAAATATAATAAAGAAAAGTTATAAAATATAAAAAAATTTGTGAGAAAATTGGGTGAATTCCATCTAAAGTAATACCTTAGGCATTGATCTCATACAACTCTATTAACCCTTTAGTCAACATGTCCTATCAACCAGCATCAAAGAACTTAGCCAGGCAAATAAAGCATTGAGAGAAGGTTGTGTGAAAACCGGCAAACAATACACAAAATACATAGAATAGGCAAGACTCTATCTTATAATTGCTTTTTAAACTCACTCGATTTGAGTATTTTTATATCCAACTTATTTGATATGCTTCAAATTTTTAATTTTTATGTACAGTTATTTAAAACTTGATTTTTTCTTATTTATACACATATTAGGATACTAGTAAAAAGCAATCAATAAAAAGTTAAATAAACTTGGATTTTTTATTTTTAAAAAAAGTTAATAATAATAATAATAATAATATAACTAGCCTGGATTTGTGGAAGTCCCACTCGGGATGTGACTGCAAGCTTAACTTTCTACTATTTGGCTTGAATTGCTTTATATTATTAAAGGCTTGGATTTCTGGTAACTAGCTTGGATTTTTATAGAGATACCACTCGGGATGTTACTGCAGGCTTGGCTTTCAACTAAATAGCTTGGAAAACTTGGCTTTCTAAGAGCATGTACAGTAGTAGAGCTAAAATTTTAGCAATTTAACTCTACAAAAAGTTACTTTATTTATTTTACCTACTCATTTTACAAAACATGCTACAGCAGTAGATCTATTTTAGCTTTCAATACAATAAAATAATATAAGCATCATAATAAAATAATATATCTACTACAATAAAATAATATATCCAACTACCCAAAAAATATTCAACCACAATTTAATTGGAAAGGTGAATAATTTTTTTTTTTTTTTATAGCTCTCAGCTATAGTGCTCATGTATTGATATATGAGCACTGTAGCACTTTAGTTAAATTTTTTTTGCTTTACCTCCACTACTGCAGAAGGATTTTTTGTGTTTGAGTGGAGCTAAAATAGCTATATAGCTATTTAGCTCCACTGCTGCAATTGCTCTTAACTAGCTTGGATTTTTCTGGAGGTCCCACTCAGGATATGTGACTGCAGGCATGCCCTTTATACTATATATTTGGCTTGGATTTCTATTAAGACCACCTGTTGCAGTGGAGCTAAATAGCTATTTTATGGAGATCCCACTTAGGACGTGACTGGCTTGGCTTTTCAATAATTAACTTGAATTTTGGTTGGGTTGAATCTTTGGCTATATTCTCAACTTTTCTAGAATTCCGTATGTCACTTTTAATGATCACCCTCGCCCTCTTTTGATTCAATTTAGTTCTAACGCGGATTGTTACACGATTACACATTTACACTTGTATAGCTTCAGTTTAGTTCGAAGGGGAAGTGGGATGGAGTTCAAGCATATATCCAATGTTTCTTAAAAAAAAAAAAAAAAACTTATGTTCGAACCCCAAGAAACCAAGCTTCATTATTAATAAATAAATATATTAAATTCATAGAAAATTTGACTTAAAAATTATCCAAAACAATTTAAAAAACTTTTCTAATGAATTTTCATAATTTGACAAAAATAATCTTTGCCAAGTGGATATTTAATCAGTTAACTTTTCTCTATTTTATTTGAGGAAAAAAATTATTTTTGAGCTGTGTTTGTAGGTCAGCTGATATGATATGGTGTAGGACTAAATATGTTTTATTTGTTTGATTTTGAAGTAGGTAGAGGTCCTACTTCTAACTTCTAAAAAGAGGATTTGTGGGTTTTGTGTGGGGCCGCTGATGTAGTATGTGGCTCAGCAAAGAGAGGGTTGTGGGTTTCCTGGATTGTGTGTGTGTAAGTAGTGTTGTGGGACCCAGTTTTAAAATTAAATTTATGTTTTTCTGTACTTGTGGGTTTTATGAACAGTGCATGGGACCCAATCCAAAAACGTAGACGCCAAACAGAATGCAAACATGTTGCTATCCAAACTCACACTAAATGTGTGGGCTGTGAGTCTCGTTTAAAGTCCAATTTGGGAGGTAAAACTCAATTTTATTTTTATCTTTTAAAAAGAGGAGTGTTACAGATAATATAAGGTATTACTGTATTGAGTTTATAACAAATTTAGAACTATAAACTTAGTCACAACTTTTGTCATAATTATAACTATTAGTGTGAGTAAATAAAGAAAAAAAAAAGAATTTATGTGAAAGTAACAAATAGTTAGTCACAACCTAGCTCGTAAGAAATTTGTAAAAAAGAGCGTAATCTTAATCTTAGAATTACTTAACTTTTTATATTAGGAATGTCACTAGTTAAAGTGACAAAAAAAAAAAAATTGTATTCCCTGCTAATGTGTTAATTAAGTTTAACTAACTGGGTAACTTGTAAATTTTATACATGCATGTAGGTTTTTTTTTTGGGATGAACTGATACATGTAGTTTTCAGTGAACTCATATATTTAAGGCTTTTGTGGACCGGGGTCCTCTACACGTTATGCAAAATATTTTAAATTGATTAAGGAGTGAGGTCCTCTAAACTCATATTTGTGAACCATTTAGATTTTAGCTTGCTCCCTCCACAAAAAAAAAGAAAAAGAAAGGAAAATGCAAGTAGTTATAATTGATGTGTTTCACAAAATTATTCTTGATGTATTTTTATGAGATTCATATACAACAAATTCTAAGAATTCTCACTAAATTAAATAAATATATAACCACTACTAACATTATATATAACTCAAAAAACTACATTAAAATTATTACTTTTTATCATTTTTTTTTTCCTAAAAGCACATACGTGTAAAGTTAGTTTGATTATGATTTATGTCCACATGACTAGGAAAAGGAGGGTGACATGCATTATCAAACTCCTAGGCTCTAGCAGTTATAAGATTTAGTTGATTAACAGTACAATTTATTGCCCTAACTTCAGCTCTCTCTGTATTGATCTTGCACTATGTTTAAAATTTAAAAGGTTTGACTTACTTCTAGTACTTTTTCAACTGGACATATCCATTTGTTTTAAATACACAATGATAAGTGATAGTGAATTTTAATTTCTACATTTTATTTAAGTAATGGGTGATATAATAGTCTCTCATTAAAACAAAAGGAAATTCGAATTAAAAAAGTATTGGAGGTAAGCCACACCCAAATTTAAATAGTATTTTGACTTGATCCCTGAAACTTCATAATATCCATGTTGATGTAACATTTTCAATGTAACGCAAGTATTTGAAATTCATTTCACAGAAAAAAAAAAATAATAATAAAATAAGAAGAAGAGAAAGTATTTAATTTACAATAATAAAATGCTTTAAAAACACTTTGACTACGTTTTAGATCCATATGACTAGGACGAAAAGGATGTCTCAAATGTATTGTGATTGTTCTTGAGAAAAAAACAACGTTTGTGAAGCAATTGTTATGCAGTGATGTGTTTAATTCTATAGTCATGCTAGGGTTACTAAACATTTCACCGAATTTTTCACACCCTCTATCACATGGCATTGTCACTAATGTCGATTGGGGCCGCCACAACACAAAGACAAGGAAAATGTTTGAACAAAAACTCAATAAATCTTTTTTTTTATACCACGTAAGGAAAATTAGAGACAGCAAGAGCATACTAAGGCTCAAAATAGTCAACAAAATACATAGAAGCCCGATTACCCCAACTTTTTTACTGTTGCTAGGATCGAGTTGCAAACTAAAATGTTTCCTATGACTATTCCTTCAATCTTTCATTAACTCATATGATATCTTCCAAAATTATTTATTCTTTCCAGCTTACATGTAGCTCAATTTATAAAATCTGACTGGACAAGTTTTTTTAGCATTTGAGCTAATGTGAATGTCTATTTTACCCCTATTTAATCATGTGAAAGTTTTAATTGGTGTAAAGGTTTTGGTCATTTTTTCACTAAAAATCGATTAGTGTCTTACCTTGATAATAAGAGCAATCATCATAAAATGGATGCCATATACTCATATTTAAATTTCAATTATATCTATAAAATATGTTAAAATTTAATTATATCTATAAATAATGAGACCAACAATTTAGTGTGCAATGAATCTCCGTTGAGTATGGCATGAATGTTATCTCTTTCTAACTAGGTTTGGAGTAGACAAAATAAGTTGCAACAAATTGTAAGTGCCCATTTTGCTTTGATTAAAATATGGTTGTATTTCCAACCAAAACAATGGTGGCCCCCGTGCCCCAACGCCTCCTCCCCCTCTCAGTTTTTTGAAAAATAAATATTTAGATATTAAAGACCTTGCCTAAGCTAAATTAATCCAAAGAAGCTTGAAAAATATATGCATGTGGTGCAAAACTCTGTTGTACCATATAAGATAAGGGAAAGATGGCTCTAATGGACAAGACAAACGTGTCCAAGTCCAAATGATAACTTTATTTGGTCCTTTGTTAGGGGAAAATTTTGAAATTAATTCCAGATCTGTGATTGGGGGATAGGAAAACAACTGAAAAGAATTTCCCATAAAAGATGATGAAAAAAAGTGACATCTCCATGTTGATTTGGACCTTTCAAAAAAATCCATATTCATTTATGAGCCCAAAACAGAAGATTTGGTTTTGGAGGCTCATAAACTCAAAAGTTGCAAGTTATTCATTGGTTCAGTTTTAGCAATGTTGCAGACACAGTAAATGACAAGTAATAGTTACTATACAGTACTATACATTGTATATGCAATTATGCATTATATTTAATCAGCTAGGCATAACATTTGTCATGTTTTCATTTACGGTATATAAAAAATAATATCTAATAATATTTAAAAGAAACACCTAGACGATCAAATAGTCAAACTTTTTTTTTTTTAATGAGAAATCAAATAGTTAAACTTAGAGGCGAGAAAAACATAACTTTCATTTCACAAAAATGATATAACTCTCATGCTCAACACATATTACAAAGATCAAAACCACATTTATATTTCATGCCCAACAGACAAAACACAAAGTAGCAAGGCACAGATTAATTAAGTTTCAATATAACTTAAGAAGCCAAAATGCTCTAAAACAGAAAATGTAGTGAGCTCAAGTATAAGCAAAAACTAGATTTATGCCTACAATATGAAACTAAAAAATTTTTAATGAAAATTGCAGATAAAGGAGGGTGCACCATATGGGAGGACGTGGAGTTACTAGTAAGAAAGCTAAAGTACATTGTTTTGCAAACATAGGTATCAAAATCAGAAATGCAATCATACAAACTAAAAAGCAAAAATCAACTAGAGATTAAGGCTAGAAGAAAACCCCAAACAGAAATACAATTTTCCAAAACTTTTTAGAACATTCCTATCCATCATTATTCTTCACATACAAATTCAACCATTGTAATTTGATAGTAATTATATAAATCAAGGCCAGCTATGCAATTGTGAGAAGAAATTGTGAAGATAATAGTAGTCTATAGTAAACTCATCATAGTTGTCCACAACATCAAGCCACCTCAAAATGAACTGTCCTACACTCCTATTGCCATGGAAATACACCAGTTGCAGTAGCACATAATATATCAATGCAACAACAACACTTGAAACCAGATTCTTAAATATTTATTAGTCTATCATATAGGTAACCAACCACATTTACTTAACTCAATAGGCTTTAACTGAAATTGGAAAGTGAATATTACAACACGTATAATCTTCTCATTACTATCTACTTAACACTATAACAAAAACAGAGCCGCTCGTTTTTGTCTACCAATCTTGACCTTCTTTATAGTATTTGTCTTGGTTAAGTTCAGTACCTTATTTTACACATGCTGAAATGATCCAAACTGCAAAGGTCACTTTGTTTACCTTACTAAACAACAAACATAAGTTTAAGGGTTTAGATGCATGTGTTTTGATCAAAGAAAGAAGGTGTCTCTCATCATCCAAAAACAATGCAAAGCCACGTTGATTAGTCTTTCAATGACAAAGCCAATCATGCAATGACTAAGCCATTTAGTTCCAATAGATCAAGGTCAATAATATAATTGTGTACAAAAATTTGTGAAGATCATATTACTCCTTAGAAAACTCATCATGTAAGTCCACAGCATCAAGCCACCCCAAAATGAACCATCCTAATGCCATCAAACTACACCAATGCAGTAGCCCGTTAAATATCAATGCAATGACAACACTTAAACCAACTTCTTATATACTTATCAGTCTACCATATAGGATAACCAACCATATTCACTTTGCATAATAGGCTTTAGCTTGGAAAATGAATATTACAACACTAAAAAACTCACTCATTTTTTATTCATTTAACACGGACAAATCGGCCAAATACCACCTTTTTTCAAATTTTTTAGCCAAAAAACACTGTTTCGAAAATAATTGGTGATCTAGCACTTTTCAAGTACTCGAGCTCATCAAACTCGAGTACCAGATTTTGTAGTTCCACCGTGGCATGCCAGCATGACATCTCAGATTAAAAAAATGCACTTAGTACTCGAGTTTTCTGGACTCGAGTACTATATACTATGGTACCTGAGTCCAGTAAACTCGGGTACCAATCTGGGTTGGCCACCATCTATTCAGTGTATCATACCCATTATACTCGAGTTTCATGGACTCAGGTACTGTTGACACAGCACCCGAGTCCATAAAACTCGAGTATTGCTCACTAAAATCACAAAAACTTCAAATTTTATCTCTCATTTCTCACTCACCACTCACAACTCACATACCTAAACACACTCTCACTCTTCACACCCAAACGTACAAACCCCAAACTCTTACTCCACCGGAGACAAGCCCATTTCATCGGCGGCAGAAATCTCTCCTCTCGCCGACGACCTCGCACTCACTCCACCGGAGACAAGCGCATCTCATCGGCGGCGGAAAACAAGAACTCTCCTCTCGTCAACGTTCTCACACTCAAAGATTAACGTTTTGGTAAAAAAAATTTCTTTCCATGAGTTTTTAAATTACACTTCAGTTTAAGTTTACAAAATTTCCCAAAAGGTTTAAGTTAGGAAATTGTGAATTTAATCATGTAATCTAACATCCTTGATGATGGCTGGTGTTTTACAAATGTAAATTTCACAAACTGTGATTTAAATTGAATATCTTGCAAATGACATGCATAGGTTTTTAGCTTTCGTGGTTGGACTTGAAATGACCAGAAGAATTTTTAAATATTTGATAGGAAAAGTTGTGTTTGAATAACTAAAAAAACTCTTGATTTTAAGTTTTAACTCCTACTGTTATTAGTAAAGCCGCAACTGAAACAACAAGAACAAATATTGATATGGTCTATATGCTCTTCTAAATATTTATATTAAAGCTTGGTGATTTTAGACCATCATGCTAGCTTTCACGGTGATTGATTGTGTGGGTTCTATTTGTAGTTAGTTTATATTTGCATTTCATTTGCTAATATCCTGGATATAACAATCTCACAATATTTGAACTAGTTTTACTTTTAAAAAAATAATAATAATAAAAGAACTAGTTTTGTGCACCATGGGCTGCAGAAGATAAATATTTGTCAGCTCTGAATATTTGAACACATGCGAAGATCCTTGTAGCTCAATTGGTTGGCACCTCTTGGTGTTTCAAATGCAAACATCCAAGGTTCAAATCCAAATCCCCCCTCTCCCAACTACCCAATTATAAAAAATAAAATAAAAAAAGATTATCTGAACACAATTTTTCGCATGCAATTTGTATTTGTGAAGCTTGTTCTTCTTTCGTTCTTTTAGTTCCTCTACAAGCCTGCTAGTCATACACTGAAGGGCCTAATCAGCAGTATATCTTCTGCCTTTTTTGAAGCAAATGAAAGGATTTTAAATCAATGGCACTGGAAATTTTTTTGAGCCTTGCATTGCATCTAATATTATTTTAAAAAATTTCTTGTAATTTTTATGCGAGAGACCACTGGATTGATGTCTTGTTTAAATAAAAACAAATAAATAAAGAAAGAAAAGCTAAAAAAAACTTGGTTATGTAGGTAAGGTCTGGCTGTTTAATGTGAGAAGCTTTAATCCCTTTTCTAATTGATTTCTTATCTTTTACATTTTTTTTGTGATATGTTTTAGGATTAGAAATTGCTTGGTTGGTTTAGATTATAATAATATGTTTTAAAAAATTGCTTGATGTTTCTTTCTGGTTTACACTTCCATGAGTTTTTAAATTACACTTCTGTTTAAGATTATAAAATTTTAAGTTGCAGACTTTATGTGGGTTTTAAAAATTACGTTTTTATTAGGTGGGTTTTTACGTTTTTGAGTATAGTCTTAGATTTTTATGTTTTCTTAAGTTTGACCATGAAAGATGTGGCTGGATTACTTGATAGGTCATAGGTGATTGTTGTGTGGTTGAAGAATAATTGTAAGAGGTTGCTTTAATGCATCTTAGATTCTCTACTATTTTTTCCTATTTATGGTGTTGTAATGCTTTTGGCTTTGTAATGCTAGTTTGGCTTTGTAATGCTTTGTTTGGTTTGGTTGCTTTAGAGATTTGGGAAAACAAAATACTTTGAATAGTTTCCTTGTTAGAGTTTTGGAATAAGTGTGGTTGATGGGATCCTTGTTGAACCAAACTGGTAGGGCTGATTTTAATGGTGGTGGTGGGGTTGTGAAGGGGGTGTTGAATTATGTTTCTTTATTTGTTAAATTGGTAGTTGTGTGTAGACTTGTTGAACTTGAGAAAAGAAAATATATTTGTATTCGTTCATTTTAATATCTAATGCAAGTGGCTTAGGAATGAGACCATAAAATGTATCTCCTTTCTTTGTGTGTGTATATATATATGTGTATGTATTAAACTGAATGCTTATGGGTATTTGATAAATATGTTAATGGGTCATTAATCACCTTTAATTTATGTCAGATATGGACCCACATCGAGCAGGACCCTCTATAGGGACTGTCTTGATGAGGCAACCTATGCATCGTTCAAGTTTGCTTTGGGATGCTCCTTTGGCAGGCGAGGTATGCGCTTGTGTCCAAAATAGTAGTCAATATATGTAGTAGAAAGATTTTGGGCATTTATGTTTGAAGTGTAATTATTACGTGGTTAGTGAATGCTATTATTAATACTAAGCTGCTTTGTTTGAAGGAAGTGCCAGGTGTATTGACTTGTCGTCATCGAGATATAGGTCTATTTGATGGTGGGTTAGATCCACGGATTGCCACTTATATCACAGATGCGGGGTTAGATGGGCTACTTCAGGTCCCACATATGGATCTTGACCATGGACTGATCACGACCTTAGTGGAGAGATGGCGGCCAGAGACACACTCATTCCACTTGCCCCACGGTGAGATGACCATCACGTTACAAGACATAGAGGTCATAATGGGGGTACCTGTACATGGCTTGCCGGTGGTGAGATTTACCCATATGGACAATTGGCGTGACTTTTGCATCGAATTTCTAGGTACCCCCCTCCACAGGACAGACCAGTTGGTACACTACAGTGTTGGAAGGGCCAAGGATAAAAGCCAAATGGCTGGAGGAGCAGTTTCGCAACCCTCTTCCTGCTGACTCCACTGAGGTGCGTGTGCAGCAGTATGCTCGATTTTACATACTCCAAATGTTGGGTAGTATATTGTTACGGACAAGTCTGGCGAATGGCTCTTAATCATGTATCTAAAATTTTTCAATCCAATCAGCAATGGAAAGAATTATAGTTGGGGTAGTGCAATATTAAGTTGGCTATATAGACACCTCTGTAAGGCATTAGAGAAGACAACTAAGCAAATTGGCGGTGCACTGCTATTAGTGCAGTTGTCGGCGTGGACGAGGTTTCCACAAATATGTCTTGTGATGAGGCATCCACACCAGGCACTGCCCCCAGGACCACTTGCTATCAGGTATGTAGGATCTTTATTTTAATTATCGTTTTACATTTCCACATTAATTTTTTTTGCATGGGAATTATGTAAGTAACTAATATGAAAGTTATGTCTGTGTTGTTTGGTAGATGGAAAGGGGCTAAGATAACAACTGAACATCCAATGCACATCCTACACGCCTATCATGTGTCGCTTCCTTCGCTCCAGCCAAATCAGGTATCGTGCCTTACAAGTGGGAACCACTTTGGCATGTATTGGTCACATTCGTTACACATTTTTTTTCTAATTATATTGTTAATATGGTTGTTTTCATTTGTTGGATCATTGTAGATTGTTTGGGAGCCATATAGAGATTATTTGGGTTCCCTACCCGAATATTGTACAGCAGGCCAACACATATGGAGGTCCATCATGCCGCTCATACATTTTTGGGTGGTTGAAGGCCATCACCCCGAACGTGTTCTCTGACAGTTTGGGATGAAGCAAGGTGTACCAGACAATGTTGATACTTCAATTGAACTTCACAAGATAACACTCTAGGGTAAGCACGAAAAAAACTGGGTTGATTAACATGCCACTCATATTGCTAGATGGGCTGTGCACGCCACAATTGCTGAAGCAATGCCTTTTCATGGGCTAATGAGCTACAATGACGAGTATATGGTGTGGTATCGTCCCATCACTATTCGGCATATTACACAAGAGACCTCGTACTAGGACACTTTGGTAAGTTTACATAGACATTTCTGTTACAAATGTACCTCGCTTCGCATAATTTAGTTGCAAATCCTAACACTACTCTTGTATACTTGTGACAGGTTGAATCACAATTGAGGATTATGGTGAAGTTCAAACCAGGGTCTGAGATCTACACCGACTGTATTAATGCCTTGCAATCTGTTGAAGAGATCAGTTGATTGACCTTGGATGATGTATGCACTGTGGGCAACGCAAGTGAACTGGCTGTAGGGCATGGTCGGCAAGCAGGTGGACGTCAAGGGCATGGAGATCGTCAATCTAGTCAGCATCATACATCTAGTCGGTGTCCCACAACTAGTCGCCGTCACACATCGGGTGGGCGTCACACACCCGTGCATGACCACACCATGGAAGAGGCTAGTCAGACATCAGATGAGATGTGTTTGGACAATGGTTATGACATGGGCTCCATGGCACATGATGATGCAGGTCCATCCCATACGTTTGCCCAGACATGTCAGTCCCCATCCATGGTTCGCGATGATACTTGCCCACCCACATCCTCTCCCCCACTAACTACCAGCACTATCCCCGCAGATATATGTGGTAGAGATGAGATGAGATTCATGCCCACCCCTGGGCTACCCACCCCTGGTGCCATCCAGACAGAGATACCCACCCCCCCACCAGAGGCTTCATACAGTGAGGATCGGCCACAAAAGCCGCAACGGACACGAACACATCCTCCTAACTGTGGGACTAGACATGGTACTGCCCCTCTTATACCGATTACATATGCATCTCTTTATGGTTAAATGATTTGAATATTAGTATTCGCTTGTGTTCTTTTCAGGCAAGGTAAAACCAGTTAAGGAACCAGTGAGGAGAAGAAAACGGGGATGATTTTCGATGGTCAATTTGTATTGGTGGAACCAAAAGGTGAAACCAGTCAAAGGTCTTAGAATCCAACCTTGAATATTGTTGTTTATGATCTGCTTGAATCTTATATTTCATAATCTATGAGCCATATTGTTACATTATTATCTCAATGGTGGACTGTGGTTATGAAAAATTGTGTCTAACGAGGATGTTTTTGATATACATCTTTTTTTAAACATCACTTTTTTCTAAGCACAACATTTTCAAACAACCCCATTTTCAAAAAACTAAAAAATAAGCTGTACTAAACTGGCACGCATGTTTTCCTTTTAGTATATATATTAAGGGTAATGGTGTTGATATTCTAGTGATTTTACTCCCTTTAAAACCTTGTAGAATGTGATCCTAATTGCCACCCGGAGGACATTGAGGCCACCAAAGAAAGGTTCTGCTATTCAACGACCTCGCAACCACACACTCACTGCTGTGCATGAGGCAATGCTGGAGGATATTGTATTGCCTGCTGAGATTGTTGGGAAGCGTGTCAGATATAGACATGATGGATCCAAGATAATGAAGGTGTGACCACTACAGCCACCCGGAGGACATTGAGGCCGCCAAAAAAAGTTGTGCCTTTTTGAAAATTTTAAAAAGTGTTTGATAAATGATGCTTTTATGTGAGATAAACAACCAACAAACTTCAAATAAGTGTGGTGAGCAAGGGGTTAGGAAGCTTAATTCTATTTCCAAAGATTGCAAATCTCTTTTCTTGGGAGATAGGCATGAGACACTCCTGGAATATCACCCTCCGAGCACAAGAAATTGCAGGGTTGTTGTATTCCCACCTCAAGAAGTTATTGAGGTTGTGCAATGGTCTACATGTTTGGTTGGCCAATTTCTTGATAAATTGTTTCCAAGTTTTTTCTGGTAAAGGGGTCTATTTAGACTTTGTGGAAGCCGTTTGGTGGGGTGGAGGTGTTCACTTTTGAGAAGGGCCTTTTCCTGTTCAATTTTTTCTTTTCTTTTTTGGTTCAAGATCAGGATGCTGTCCTTAATGCAAGATTATGGTATGTGTCAAAAAAACCTCTCTTTCTTTGAAGATGGCATCCTGGTTTGCGACTTAGTCATCTAAAGTTGGGCAAAATTCCTTTCTGGTTGAAATTTCTGCAACTCCCTATGGACCCCTAAGTGCTTGAGTTATTGAGCAAGTGGTGTGGGAAGGCCTGTATATGCTGATGCAGTCACTGAATGATGACTTCAGTGCATTTCAAGATAAAGCAAAAATTTCTGGGTCCGCTGGTGGTATTGTGAATGATGTTGTCCCTGTTCCTCTAGATACAGGAATAAAACTGTAAAAGACCCCAATGTTGCATTTGTAGTGTCCCCCAATGTTAGGCAAGGAAAAAGGAGAGTCACTAGAGCTCAAGTGGCTGCTGGGAAGAAAGCTGAAGGCTATGAGGAAAGGGCTCTAGGCCAGTTCACTCTATTGGAATTTCTGGATGCTGCCATAGAGAAGTGAGCGAAATCAAAGCCAATTAAAACTGTGAAATCCAAGGAAAAGGGTAAGATTGTGGTTAATCCTTTTAGTACCCTATGGTGAGTGATGTGAACAATTTACTTGAAAATGGTTAGATGATAGCGTTGTGTTGGAATGTGGAGGGTCTAAATGATCCTTCTAAACAAAGAGAGGTAAAGAAATTAATTAGGGATCGAAGAGCTGATTTGGTTTATATAGTTGAGACAAAGGTTAGAGATTGGAATGCCCTACAGATAAAAGAGGCTTTATATCCGAATTGGGGTTTCCTCAATAATTATGATAATCTTGAATTAGGAAGAATTTGGGTGTGTTGGAACACTAACATATTCCATGTCTCAATGGTGTTGAAAGACCGATCAAGTTATCCATGTTGGTTCTTTCTAATTCCAAAAAATGGGAAGTGTCTTTTGTTTGTGGTGCAAATTGTGGGTTTAAAAGGCAGGAGCTATGACAAGCCATTTCTGGGTTATAATGGAGGATTAGAGATCTGCCTTGGGTGGTTTTGGGGGATTTCAATGTAGTTAAAGACTTGAGTGAGATGTTTGGGGGATTGGGTAACCCTGATTTTGAAGCTGAATTTGCTAATTGGATGGCTGTTCAATGACTATTTCATCATCCTTACATTGTTGTTCTATTCTCTTGGAGTAATAAGAGAGATGCTACCATTATCTTTCTTGACTACTAGTCATTCTTTCTTCTCCTCGTCTAAGATCCTAGGTGAAGTGAATGCTACCATTATCACTCTTTTACGTAAGGTACCTAACCATTCCATTGTGTCTGAGTTTAGACTTATTTCTTGCTGCAACATTATTTACAAATGCATTACTAAGCTACTGGCCAATTGTCTTAAAGCTTGCCTTGATATTCTCATGAGCCCTGCTCAAACAGCTTTCATTCCTGGTAGATGTATAAGTTAATATGTTCTGTTGGCTCAAGAGTTGGTGATGAATTATTATTATTATTATTTTTTGTAAGTAACGAACTTCTGCTCACTTGCAACCCCCATTCATCAAGTGTTTTCATTTCTCTCCAAAGAGTATTGTAATTCAGAAGCTTATGAGTTGGTGACGAATTATTATAGAATTCTCCACACATGCACAGAGGTTAATTACTACAAAAGACAATTTTCATTGGTGTTTTGGTAAATTTAGTCTTTGTTTTATTTAGGAAAAGCATTGTAGGAAAGAGAAGGGGGTGGGGGGTTGTTGTACTTAAACTAATAACATGGCAAAAATATGGGCAGTAAGATATAGTTTCAACATGGCTTGGGAATTTGGCTTTAAATATAGAAATCTAGATATTAAATCTGAGCTTGTTATAAATCGGCTATCAAAATGTGGTGTAATGGCACCGGAAATTGCTATTTTGATATGTGATTACATGTCATTACTTGCTTGAGAATGGACTATCCTTCCTCATCTTGTATACCATGAAGAGAGTGGCAGATGGACTAGCAATGAGGGGAAGGGAGCAACAGTGCACCATAGAAGAATATAACCAATGTCCACCTTTTGTGTATTATGACTATATATGGGACATTTTTTAAAAAGGAACTCCACAGAAGTGTCCTGTGGACTAAAGTTGATGTAATAGTGCTCTCTATTATTAATAATTAAATCCCCTCTTTCTACCAAGATAGAGAGAGAAATGCAAGGGCAGACCTCTTTCATTTGTGTGATGCTGTAATAATTTTGGTTAGCTGATTGAAGACATCATTTAATGGCATTCTTGTCAATCACCTATTCTCTTTGCCATGCTTGCTCTCTAACAATCCCATCACTAGTCTTTACTGATTGTGATTTGTAACCTACGTTTGCATCAAATTTAATTTTAATTTGTTATTAATAAAAAAAATTTAATTATAATTTGTAAATTTTTAGGGAAATTGGTAAATGTTTTTAGTGAAAATTTGGTCATGTCAAACAATCCATAGATGATCAAGATCCAATTGCTGTAGAAAAATTACAGATAAGATTGAAATATTTTTCTTTTCTTTCTTTGGGAGGGGGGATGGAAGGGTTTCTTACCTTCTAATCTCACTGATAGAGAAGTGATTGTGGCTTCTATTTTAAAGTGTTTCAATTATAAGCTGGGCCATGAAAAATGGGTTCTCACTGAGAAATTCATGTTCATGGGGGCTCATCGTCACACACGACCAATACATGATTAAGGGGCATCCTCAGGGTTTTGTCCTCATGTTTTAACTCAGGGAAACTGCCCTAAATACTTGTAATATGTCTGAGAGTATTTATCAAAAAATAAATGTTTCACTTATAAGCTGCACATTCTAAAACTGACTGTTCTCTCTTGCAGTTCAGCCGCTATCTTTTCTACCTAGGAAAGATCAGGACAATTCAGTTGGAGTATACAGATGCAAAGGAATCCCTTCTGCAAGCTGCTCGGAATGCCCTTGTTGAAGCAATTGGTTATCGAGTTCAGTGTAACAAGCGTGCAATCATTTTTCGCTTACTGCTAGGAGAAATTCCTGAGAGGACTGTTTTTATGCAGAAAGGCATGGAGAAGGCTTTGAGACCATACTTTGAATTGACAAATGTAAGTCTAGGTTCCCCCTACTTCAGTTATTTATTTAGTTTTTCCATATAGAATAGGCTGTCAGCAAGTTGGACTAAATGCAGAATGCTGATACAGTGACAGCCAAGTTCTAATAACATTCCTAAATCCAAAAATGCAGATCGGTGCTTTAAATTGTGGCTGAGTTTTGATCTGAATTGAGTTCAGATGTTCAATTCCTTGTTCATCATTACATCGTTTTGGCCATTGGCAGCATCAGCTGCTTCAGCATCAGTAGGTAGGACTTCGTTCTGGTGTTCATTGGCAACGGCAGCAGGCTGTCTTGCTGTCCAAATGGACCAAATCCCTCTGCATGTGTGTATCAGTTGTTGGAGTTGATCAACCAGGCTGAAAAGGGACCTAACTACATCATCAATTAGTTGTAGGACTGACACATCTTGCTGAAATCTGAAAAAAAAAAAAAAAAAATTGTTAAGAATAACAGTAAAATTTACAGAGCGTCAATAGTGGGATATGGGTGAAATACTTTCTCACCCATCATGTGTCATTTAGATTATCTGGTGAAGATCGCGAATTAACTGTTGGAATAGAACAAAAATTCTAAGAAGGGTCCCAACTGCTTCAAAAATGAGTTCTAGGGCCAACTCAACTTGCCGAAATCTGAAACAAAAATAGATTGTCAAAAAAAAATTTACAGAACGTCAATAATGGGTTGTGGAGAGGAAGAAGTTGAAACTCTCTCACCCATCATGATTCATGTGCCACTGAGAGGATCTAATCCATTTTTTCGAAATTATTCCTGATGTGTTCTAAAAAGAGTCATTTACAAACAAACACTGGTATTCATTATTCATAAACTTTAACTAGTATAAGAAGAAAAAGAAAAACAGAGCATATATGACTTGCACTAAAACAATTAGAAAGCCAAACAGTTCAAATTTTCTTAACCACAAGAAAATTCAAACTTCCCAAGCTGTCCAGCAGAAAGAGAAAGGCCTAAATCCACACTATTATTCATAAACCTCAGCAAGTTTGGAGAAAAAGGAAAAACAGGGCATATATGACATGCACGAAAACAGAGCATATATGGCATGCAAACAATCGGAAGGACAAACAGTTCAAATTTTCCTAAGCCCTCAAAAAGTATTGGACTAAAATCACTTTATTCATAGAACATTACAAACCACAATAGATCCACACGATATAGATTCTGCAAAATGAAAAAAGAAAGTGCAAACTTCACGGACAATTCAAGCTACGCAATTCAAAAGAACCGATAAAAACAGAGCATGAAGCAGTGCGCACTCTGTTTCAACTTATTTATATTGCAAGCTCGAAGTTGGCATTAAAATAGCAGTGTTGTTAGTTAAAAACCTGGGAAGTGCGAGGAGTGTGATGATAAGAATGACCAGGCCAAGAACTATGTTCGAATTAAGCTCCGTTCCCTGCAGTAACGAAGAAAAAATTAATTGAATGAAATACTGAAACCAACAAAAGTAAAAATTGTTAAAAAGATATATTCAGTATTTCAAGTAAAAAGTTAAAAAGTTAATCACAAAAACTAAAAGAAACAAAGAGTATAACATGCATGTGGAAAGATTGTGTTACCTGAGAAGACTCTGAGGAGAGAAAAATAGAGCAGAATGATAGAAGGTTGGACAGAGGCCATTTTGGGACAAAAAGAAAACGAAGTGTTTTATAGAAGTTGGTATGTTTTTTAAGAGAACTTCCGGTGTCTGTTTTGCAAATGCGAGAGAGATTTAAAAACAAAATGGTATGGAATTAGGGTGAGAGAAGGTGAGAAAAGTATTCCTAGTTTTATTGAGAGGGTAGCCGGCTGAGGTGATGAGGAGGATGGTTTTTGTGGCCGTCTCTAAGCGGCTTCTGTAGTCTCTTCCTTTTTGTCCTCACTTGTTTCTGAAGTTGCCAATATCGTCAATATGGAATTGGGGTGATTTATAGGCTTTGGAAAGAGATTTAAAAAATTAATTGAATGAAAAGTTGACGATATTAGATTCCGAACGTGATATAGTTTAGTATTGTACTGTGTTGTGATTAATTATATTTTTGATAATTTGTGGGGGGGGGAGTACGAAATAAGGAATCTGGGGGGGAAGAGAGAGAGAGAGAGAAACAGTTAAATAGATTTTAGGAGATGCTTGCGTGTGATAGTAGGCGAGCAAATTCGCATCCTTGATCATGCAAATGAACATTGGTCAATTATATCAAAAAATGAACATTGGTCAATTAACATTGATATAATTGACCACATTACACAACTTATTTGTCACACTTATAAACCAACTAGCTCTCAAGAATTAACCACATTACACTTCTTCCTAATCTCTCCCGAACTTCCTGCAAGCACCTCAATGGCTCCCATCCTCTTCATCGATTGACCAAACTCCGTGAAAAAATCTTGAGAGTCAAGCAACTCATCGACAGTATTGGTAGCTTCATTGTTGGTTAAAAGTGCAGCATCAGATTGGAAAAGACCTTGATTCAGCTTCAAGTTTTTGAAGTAGTTGTTGTCAAAGGATAGGGGGCTTCTAGGATCCATTGGTACAATAGTTATGTTGTTTGAGAGGCTTTTGCATTGGGTTTTCAAGAAAGCAGCATAGGTCGAGTTTAGAGAAGGATCTGCATCATTTTTTCCTGCTATGAAATTGTATAGCCTTTGGCTGAAGAAATTGCAATGCCCAACACCAATTGTATGTCCACCTAACCAAAACTAATTTGTTAAACATTTGGACACAACTTAAGATGTCATTTTGAAAGAAATAGATTGTTACTGCTTGAGACTAGCAATAGGGCTTATATTTTTACATCAAAAGACTTTGATTTAGTGAAACAACTTTATCATATTACAAACTTATATAAAGCTTTTTCCCCCATATAGAATCTTTACCTGATAAAACAACAAGATCATGAACTGTGAGGCTTTTGTTGGCAAAAGATTGTAACGATATGTAACGATTGTAAAGATTGTCACAGAACCTACAGTAAGAACATATGTAACGATAACAACAATTTAGTCCTCAAAATTTTAGAGTCGGCCATGTCTGTTTTGATAAACATGCCACATCCATTTATTACTCTAGCTCCGTATGTGTCTTTCTCGATTAATAAGTATCAGCTGCTTCCATCATACATTTATACTTGATAAGAAAAAAGAAAGAAAGATATTATGTCCAAGTAGCTAGACTCGAGCTCTATACACAATATTGATAATTGAAATTTATATATATATATATATATATATATATATATATATATATATATATATATATATATAAACTGCACTAACCAATTGACATACGTTGTTCCCTTCAATAATCTATTTGCTATGTCTAACACAAAGAAAGAAAAATATAAGAAGTGTTAAGACTAATCAAAGATTCTCTCTCTCTCTCTCTCTCTCTCTCTCTCTCTCTCTCTCTCTCTCTCTCTCTCTCTCTCTCTCTCTCAACATCAACTAAAGATTGAACATTATTAAAATAAAATTTTCCTTCCTGTAATGAACTATTTACTCGGAGAAAATGTGTATATATATATATATATATAAACCGCACTAACCAATTGACGTACGTTGTTCCCTTCAATAATCTATTTGCTATGTCTAACACAAAGAAATAAAAATATAAGAAGAGTTAAGACTAGTCAAAGATTCTCTCTCTCTCTCTCTCTCAAATCTCAACATCAACTAAAGATTGAACATTATTAAAATAAAATTTTCCTTCCTGTAATGAACTATTTACTCGGAGAAAATGACCACTACCACTATTATTTAAGGATGCATTGCGTGTGTTAGCAAGGTAGTGGAGAACAGGGAGAAATAAAGAGAGAGATGAATGCTAAATTGAGTTCCTTCTTGATCTCTATAGGAGTCTTTGGATCACTTCTAGGAGTTTGTCATGGAGGGGAGTTGAGAAAACATTTTTACAAGGATAGTTGTCCCCTGGCTGAGGACATTGTGAAGGAAATCATTTGGAAACGTGTGGCAAGCAATTCAACTTTGCCTGCCAAGTTTTTGAGGATGCATTTTCACGATTGTTTTGTCAGGGTAATTCACATCTTTTATTTTTCTATCTCTCTCCATGCATTACATTCCTCCTTATCATTCATGTCCTAAATTGCAATAACTAAGAATTAATATTTTTTATAACTGTTGACGTAGCTTGTTATGATTAGTGTATAATAAAATATTGTCAGTGGTAGATTCAAATGGAAGTGATATTATCCTAATCATAACATAAGTTATATCAACAATATTCATAACTCGCATTCATTTCTTAAACCATGAAACACATGCACTGTTATATGTTTACGAAACATCTAAGGTCTTGAATGGTTATAATGTATCAGGGTTGTGATGCCTCTGTATTGCTAGACTCTACAGCAAATAACCAGGCTGAGAAGGAGGCAACTCCAAACCTGTCTCTGGGAGGATTCGATGTAATAGATGAGGTGAAAACAGAATTAGAGAAGACTTGTCCTGGAGTAGTTTCTTGTGCAGATATCGTTGCTTTGGCTGCTAGAGACTCGGTTTCCTACCAAGTAAGTATTGGAAATATTTTAGTGTGACTTGGAAACAAAATAGAAGCATTAGTGGGATGTGTCTGGTTTGAAAAACCGGTTTTTAACATCAACATCAACATCGGTTTCATCGTTATTGCAAAAAAGGACGATGTTACCGGTTTTTATATCAACGGTAGAGGATTTGCAGAAAATGAACATTGGTCAATTATATCAACGGTAGAGGATTTGCAGAAAATGTTATAATTGACCAATGTTGATTTTAAAAACCGGTTTTTAACATCAACATCGGTTGCAAACTCAGTTGAGACCGGTTTTTAACATCAACATCGGTTGCAGACTCAGTTGAAACCGAGTTTTAACTACAGAAGCCGCTTAGAGACGGCCACAAAAACCGTCCTCCTCATCACCTCAGCCAGCTACCCTCTCAATAAAACTAGGAATACTTTTCTCACCTTCTCTCACCCACCCCAATTCCATACCATTTTGTTTTTAAATCTCTCCCGCATTTGCAAAACAGACACCGGAAGTTCTCTTAAAAAACATACCAACTTCTATAAAACACTTCGTTTTCTTTTTGTCCCAAAATGGCCTCTGTCCAACCTTCTATCATTCTGCTCTATTTTTCTCTCCTCCGAGTCTTCTCAGGTAACACAATCTTTCCACATGCATGTTATACTCTTTGTTTCTTTTAGTTTTTGTGATTAACTTTTTAACTTTTTACTTGAAATACTGAATATATCTTTTTAACAATTTTTACTTTTGTTGGTTTCAGTATTTCATTCAATTAATTTTTTCTTCGTTACTGCAGGGAACGGAGCTTAATTCGAACATAGTTCTTGGCCTGGTCATTCTTATCATCACACTGCTCGCACTTCCCAGGTTTTTAACTAACAACACTGCTATTTTAATGCCAACTTTGAGCTTGCAATATAAATAAATTGAAATAGAGTGTGCACTGCTTCATGCTCTGTTTTTATCGGTTCTTTTGAATTGCGTAGCTTGAATTGTCCGTGAAGTTTGCACTTTCTTTTTTCATTTTGCAGAATCTATATTGTGTGGATCTATTGTGGTTTGTAATTTTCTATGAATAAAGTGATTTTAGTCCAATACTTTTTGAGGGCTTAGGAAAATTTGAAATGTTTGTCCTTCCAATTGTTTGCATGCCATATATGCTCTGTTTTCGTGCATGTCATATATGCCCTATTTTTCCTTTTTCTCCAAACTTGCTGAGGTTTATGAATAATAGTGTGGATCTAGGCCTTTCTCTTTTTGCTGGACAGCTTGGGAAGTTTGAATTTTCTTATGGTTAAGAAAATTTGAACTGTTTGGCTTTCTCATTGTTTTAGTGCAAGTCATATATGCTCTGTTTTTCTTTTTCTTCTTATACTAGTTAAAGTTTATGAATAATGAATACTAGTGTTTGTTTGTAAATAACTCTTTTTAGAACACATCAATAATAATTTTGAAAAAATGGATTAGATCCTCTCAGTGGCACATGAATCATGATGGGTGAGAGAGTTTCAACTTCTTCCTCTCCACAACCCATTATTGACGTTCTGTAAATTTTTTTCTAACAATCTGTTTTTGTTTCAGATTTCGACAAGTTGAGTTGGCCCTAGAACTCATTTTTGAAGCAGTTCGGACCCTTCTTAGAATTGTTGTTCTATTCCAACAGTTAATTCACGGTCTTCACCAGATAATCTCAATGGCACATGATGGGTGAGAAAGTATTTCAACTTCTTCCCCCCATATCCCACTATTGACGCTCTGTAAATTTTACTGTTATTCTTAACATTTTTTTTTTCAGATTTCAGCAAGATGTTTCAGTCCTACAACTAATTGATGATGTAGTTAGGTCCCTTTTCAGCGTGGTTGATCAACTCCAACAACTGATACACACATGCAGAGGGATTTGGTCCATTTGGACAGCAAGACAGCCTGCTGCCGTTGCCAGTGAACACCAGAACGAAGTCCCACCTACTGGTGCTGAAGCAGCTGATGCTGCCAATGGCCACAACGAATAGTCCCACATTTGCTTTTCTGAGTGTTTTTCACTATCATGATTATTATTAGACACTCGTTCTTCTATACTATGTTGGCTTAACATCATTTAATACACATAAAGTTGAAACAGAGTGAATTGTTATCCACGCTCTGTTTTTGTTGGTTTGTTTGAATTGCGTAGCTTGAATTGAATTTTCTTGTGGTGTGAGGTTTGCAATTTACTTCCTGCTATGCTATATGTATTATTTTTCCCATTTTGTAGAATATATGTTGTGTGGACTTGTTGTACTTTTTAATCCTCTGTTGAGGGGTTATGAAAATTTGAATTGTTTGGTTTTTTGACTGTTCTAGTACAAGTCATGCTTTGTTTTTCTTTTCCTCCAAAACTTGCTGAGGTTTACGAATAGTAGTGTGGATATGGGCCTTTTTCTTTTTGGTGGCAGGTTTGAGGTTTTTCTTTTTCACGAATAGTAGTGTGGATACTCTAATTTGGCTTTCTTACCAATAACTCAACTTCCTCCCTATAGAATACAGTGCCACCTCTTCTATCTGCAATCTGCATTTTAATTGTTTGTTAGCTTCATATTTTAGGGATAAAACTGGTTTGCACTTATACTTGAGCTCACTACATTTTTTTATTTTGAGCTGTTAGGCTTCTTGAGTTATATTGATCTTAATTAACTTGTGCCTTGCTACTTTGTGATTTGTCAGTTTGTGCATCAGCTCGCAGATAGATTTGGTTTTGATCTTGGCATTCTTTGTTGGGTGTGGGGGTTATTATCATTTTTGTGGAATAAATGTTTTTATTTTCCTCACCTCTGAGTTAAACTATTTGATTTTCTGGGTGCTTTATTTATTTACTATTACAAAATTTCATTCTTATATACTTTATTTGATTCTAAGAGGAAAAATATGTCACTGGTTTTTTAATCATTGCATGATTGGCTTTGATGTATTGAGAGAATTAAATTTGGGCCGGAAAGGTTGGGGTTAAATATATATGTCCCTTTTTGGGGCAAATTGTAATGACAGATTTATTGTGAATTTGACAACAAACTTTTCAAAAAGTAGTTCTTGAAGTAAAAATATCTTTCAATAGTAAATTATTTTAACCCTGATACATAGGCTGTTTAAGGAACCATAGCTTTATATGCAACGATTGATTATTTATGGTGGGGAATGGGTGATTTCTATTTGGTTCCTCAAGTTCTTTTGCCTGTGTCATTTGAAGACCATCGTTTTTTGGATGTTAAATTTGTTGTTCCAGAGCTTTTCTACTTCGGGAAATATTGAAATCCTTGAGCCATTTTAAAGTTTTGGCAAAACTAATTGATGTGCTTTTATGCTTATACATGTTTGCTCTAGAAACACAGACACATCTTCCTTCTGTGAGCAAAGCATAGGCATTTAAACTGTAAGCTATGTTTGGTTCTTTAGAAAAGGTACTCAAAGTTCTTAACTTTGTAGTTTGGATAATTTCAGCATGTGAAAATAAGGTACTGAACAAATAGTATAAGAAGGGTCAAGATTGATAGATTCACATATGAGTGGTCTGGCCATGTAATTGTGTTTAGTGGATGGCAATGAGTGGGTTTTTGAGTGTCTTGATGTTCACTTTCCAACTTTGGGTAAATCCTGTTGAGCTGAGTGAACATGGTTGGCTATCCTATATGATACTGATAAGTATTTAAGAAGCTGAATTTAAGTGTTACCATTGCATGGATATGTGATGTGGACATCTAATTTGGTGTAGTTTAATGGCTGTGGGAAATTTCATTTTGGTGTGGCTTGATGTTATGGACTTATGGTGATGACTGATGAGTTTACTATAGATCTAGGTTTTCACATATTTCTGTTCACAATCATATCGTTGGCCTTGATCTATACGTTTACTATCAAATCATAATTGTATAATTTGTAGCCAAGGGCTATATGTAGCTTAACTAGCATCTCTTGGTATTTTCAAATGGAGATGTCTAGGGTTCAAATCTCCTCTCTCCCATTTTAACTATCAAATTATCATAATTGTAGAATTTGTATGTGATAAATCAATGGTGGATGGAAACGTTTCTATAAAGTTTGTGAAAACAGCATTTCTCTATGGGGTTCTCTTGTAACTTTCCAAAACTAGAAAAATGAAGTCTTTCTGATTGTCCAACATGATTTTCTTATAGCCTTAAATTCTTGTGGGATTTTGCATTTACTCTCTGCTCATGTTTTGCAGTGTTATTGCTGTATGTTTGCATTCTAGATTTGATACGTATATTTGCAAGACACTCTTAATTTGACTGACATGCATAAGAACATTTCTTCCTTGTGGTGCCCCTCCTTCCCTATCTGTATTCTTCATTCTATTTGCTTGCCAGTTTCATATTTTTGGCATAAATAAATTTTTGCTTATTCTTGAGCTCACTGTTTTTCTGTTTTAGAGCTTTTGGATATTTGGGTCAAATCGATTTTATACGAGCCTTACTTTGCTGTTTATCAGTTTGGTCATCAAATATAGCCATGGTTTTAAACTTGGTAATCTATGTTGGGTGTGAGAGTTAATATGAATCTACTTTGACCCGGATAAGTAGCAGGGGCGGAACTAGGGGGGGGGGGGGGGGGCGAGAGGGGCAGCTGCCCCCCTGACCTGCCCCAGAATTTCTATATACTAGTTTTTTTTTTTTCTTTCTTCAGAAGCTTCTATAATAGTATAATAATAGAGTTTGATGTTAGAAAGCCTAAATTGCCCCTACACATATAAGAAAACATGTTACTATAAGAGAAAAAAACAATCACCATACTAGTTTTCGTCTTTTCTTAGTGGGCCATTTAAATAGTTAAATTCACTATTATAGAATTTATTTGCTTCTCACAAGGTCATAGTATATAATACAAACTACAAATTACAAACTGGTAATTTTTAGACATAAAAAAGGTTAATGATGAAAAAATTGAAATCACCTTCATTTTGTGTATAGGGCATTAAAAAAATCTATTTTGTGTTCTTTCCATTCAGAATGTAAATCACAATAAATGAGTTAATTTTTTTTCTAATGACCCACATGTATGAGATGATGTGCTAAGTTGAGGAATGTTGTGAAATTGCTGTGAATTTTTATTGTATTCTTGACATGACTTATATTTTCTTCTAATTTTTTACAGTTTCATACTCTTTTTATAAATCTTAATTTTAACTACTTAAACAAATGAAGAAAACTTAATTACATCAACATGTTCAAACTTTCAGGAGTATTTGAACCACAAAAATTACCTCTCTAAGTATAGTATAATTTACTCATAACTTAAACGTTTTGTTAGTGAATTGAAAGGAGTGGAGAAATTATAAAAATAATATTAAAAAAAAGGGAGTGGTGAGAAATATCCATGGTTAAATCTCTTTTTCTTTTTTCTTTTTTCTTATTTTTGAGAAGGACCATGGTTAATTTATTATTGACTTTTACTCTGAATAAAAAAAAATATATTATCAATTAAATGATTAAAGTGCAAATTCATCGTCTGTACTGTATATTAAAAATCATTTGGTGTTTTGATTAGATAATATAAAAGGTAATTATTATGAAATTAATACTCTAAGTTTTAATCTATCATGTCTAATTTTTTTTTATAAAAAAAAAGAGGAATAAATAGAGATTTTGAGAGCACTATTGGCTGGAGGAGACTCATCTATGAATGAAGGAAAAAAAAAAAAATCGAGGGCACTTAAGCCTTAGCACCATTTAGAGAGGAAACCAAATGTAGGCCACGTCGGTCCAGGAAGGCAAGCTTAAGAGTTAAGACAGCTCACTTTACAAGTTTGACCGTTTGAGAAGTGAGAGGAAACAGAGCAGCTATGAGCTAACGTTTAAAGGCCATTGATGTTCATTGTATTTATATTTTTCCAACCAGCATTTTATCCTCTAATCCTCAACAGGATCATTAAATTATTATTTAAATCAATGTCTTATGATTAAATCTTGAAAGGACATCAAAGTGATTTTTTTTTTTAATTTTTTTTTTCTGATATGTAAAACTTTTAAAAACTTTTAAGTTTGGCACAACAAGGTATATCTATACTTTTTATCAAATTAATTTTTATTTGATAATTGGGAGAAATGGAATTTAAATTTTGACCATCTCTATTGAAAATATAAGAAAGTGCTAACTAACTTAGGTACAAAACTTTTGACAATTTACTTTCAAATATAATAAACCAACAAAATTAAACTATACCAAACGATCATTAGGTAGCTATTTCAATATCCCTAAACAAAAGCATTCCAAGAAATTTCATCCATTGTAACAACATACATGTGTCCCTCCAAGGCTCCATTTGGCCAATATTTTCCTTTTTTTCTTTTCTTCTCTCTCTCTCTCTCTCTCTCTCTCTCTCTCTCTCTCTCTCTCTCTCTCTCTCTCTCTCTCTCTCTCTCTCGTTTTTTATTTAGAAATTCCTAAATCTACCCCACCACTACCCACCCCAGCTCTCAAACCAGAGACCTTGCTCACCTCTAGGCACTTTTAACACCTAAGGAGGTGCAATTAAACCTTAAAAGTGGTTACCCCAACCATATGTTAGACCGTGGAAGATGATAAGATAATCATGGGTGCACTATCCTAATCAAAATGGGGTAAAGGAATTCCAAAGTATTGATAGAGTTTTATTTAGACGTTAGAGGTTAGGGTAAGTTTTGTTTAAAGTAGTACTTCAAAGTGGAAATAAAATTTGCTTAAATCAGCTTAATATATGATGTTTAACCGTATTCATAAAAAATGGTGGTAACAAATAAAAGATTTAAATGAAGTGTATTTAGAAATTTTAAAGTGTAACTATTTAAGTGAAAAAAGTCTTAAATATGTAAAACATACTTAAAACTCTAGAATTAAAAGGTGATTAACCATAATTTTTTAAAATAAAAGTTGTGTACCTACCATTGTGAAAACTGAAAACTATACCAAATCAATTTAATAAAAGTAAATTAAAACTATACCAAAGCAATACACCAATAAAAAATCATTCGACTCATAAATAACAAAGCAATACACCAATAAAAAATCATTTAAAGAAACTACCATTCTAATTATTTTCTTAAAAAATTATAATTTTTTCTTCCAAATTGATATCTCACGTGACTTGCATTCTTTTTCGTCTCAAAGATTAAGAAAAAATTAATAGTAAATAAAAATATATGAGTGCTCAAAAAAATTATAAAAAGGCATAACAAACATATACAACAAAACCTAAAACTTGTTAAACAACATTTTATTACTCATATCAGGAGTTTTTTTTTTTTTACTTGATAATGAGATTTCTTTAGCCACATTGATTTAATATAATTTTTTAGAGATATATTAGCCCATTAGTACAAGTTCAAGCCTAATTCTACTTTGTGTGCAAATCAAGTCTCCTACTTGTACTAGAAGTCTATTAGTCTAGAGTTTAGTCTACTATATATACATATGTTATGGTTCATTGTAACGCAGGATTTGTACTACACTTAAAATATTATTGATGTAACCCTTTAGAGTTTCCTCTGTGGACGTAGGCCGTTAGGCTGAACCACGTAATTCTCGTATTATTGTATTCTATACTTTATGCTTTCGCTTCTGCATCCATACTAGCATATTTAACATGGTGTATCAATGCTAATATTTAACATAGTATCAGAGCCACCTTCCTGTGGCCATGGTTTTCTATCCTTATGGTATATTAAGAGAAATCTTTGTCTTCCTCGGTGTTTCTTCGCTGCATTCATCTTCTTTGGTTTTCTATTGCTACCGTCAAAACTCTCCGGTATAGTCATGTCACCGATAGAAGTCACATCAATACTGCAAGACCATTGCTTTCCTCAAACCACCGTCACAAAGCCAAATTTCATTCAAGTGATCTTCTCAACCTAATCAAATCTCAATATTTCATCAAGTTTTCATCTTGAGGTTGAGAGGGGGTGTTAGAGATATATTAGCCCATTAACATAAGCCCAAGCCTAATTCTACCTTGTGTGCAAGCCAAGTCTCCTACTTATACTAGAAATCTATTAGTCTAGGGTTTAGTCTACTATATACACAAGTTATGGTTCATTGTAACACAGGATTTGTACTACACTCTAATATATTATTGGTGTAGCCGTTTAGGTTTCTTCTGTAGATGTAAGTCATTTGGTTGAACCACATAATCTTTGTGTGTTATTGTGTTTTATACTTTATACTTTCGCTTCTGCATCCATATTAGCATATTTAACATGGTGTATCAATGCTAATATATAACATAATTGTACTACAACCACTAAATAATTGTCATCTTTTACCTCGATAAATGATGAATTTAAGTGGAGTTTTTATAAAAATTTTATAATCTATTGGTAATTTTTTATTGTTTTTTATGAGATATTACAATCTTGTTAAAACTTTTTTAATTTCCTTTATAAAAAATTGTTTTGTTTTGTTTTCTTCTTTTGAAGAGGGGTCAATTTTTATATATTTTTTTGGGAGTTCAAATCATGAACCACTGACTAAACCTTCTCTTTTATAAAGAAATTGGAAATACCAATATTAGCCGATATTAATCAGTCCGAATACAAGTTATAGAATTTAGAAGCATTTAGAGTTAGATAGGAAACTTCAATGGACACTCCAATGAACTCGCAAGTTGCAACGATTACAATGGACAATTATGTTTGAGCCTTTATCAAGTACACTACTACTTATAGCATGTGCACAACGCCAAAGCATTAGATTAAAGTCCTATAAAACCCCATATGCGACAATATACCGCCCCACATGATACATACAGTTTTGGCCAAGCAGGCTGGTAAACACGAGTCAAGTTGTAAGATCAATGTCATGTGCACAGAGGCACAAAGGAAAAGGATTCAAGCTTACGTGCACAAAGGTTGAGAGGACAAAAATCAAATATATGCGCACGAAGGCAGAGAGGACAAGGATCAAGATTATGTGTAAAAAGGAGATCGAAGGAGCGAACTTAATCGCACAAAGGAATAAAGGACAAAGACCAAGCTTAATCATGGGCCGAACGCCTCAAAGTAAACACATGACACGTCGCACCAAAATTCCTATAAACCCTGTCACAGAAATCTGTAATGTTACCCTCTCACAGCAACATTTAGCTCCTATAAGCTCAAGAGCCAACAAGCCCTTTCCCTATTCTCTTCCTCTTGCTAATTCGAACAGGTGAGTGGTGAGTGGTGAGTGGTGAATGGTGATAATAGCTATAACCATCTTTTATTTACAATTTCCTTTTTCTTTTTTTTTGGCTCCAGTATTCATGGAATTAATTTCTTCTTGTTGTTTATTACGGGGAGGAAAAAATGTCGTTGCTTTTTGACCTCAAACTTGGTGCTCAAATAAGGAAGAAGAAAGAACAAAATGCAACATTTTGCAAAAATTTTCAAAGAATAAAACAATGCATCCTAACTCCTAAGATTAAGTAGTGCACCTAAAATTTAACTAATCGACTTGTCGTTTTTAGAATGCAATTTAGATGACAAATCTGTCAAATTGTTTGTTGTTCGTCATCAACCTTGACTCGATTTTTACCTATTAAATACGGGTTGACTCACCAACTGGATTCGAAAAAGAAAAAGAACCAGCCCACTCCTTTTGGGCCCAAAACGACTCAATTTCACTAAAATAGGCTGCAAAATCTCGTTTCAAGTCTGATTTTTGTGATTCAAAAGCTGTTTTGAAACTCAGAAAGAGAAGAACAATTTTATAACACCTCAATACCAAAATTAAACTTTCAAAATCACCCAAGTTTACTTGAAATGTTGAAGGTCCTTTGGTCCGAGTCTCTATTCTTCCTTCCCCTTTTTTTTTCTTACTTTTTTGGGTCTTAATCTTTGTAAAGCTCATAAATGAGCCCAATAGTAAAGGGCCTATTCTTCTCCGTTAATGCTCAATTCGGCATATTTCAACTATGAAACAAGCTTTGAGCGTGTTAAGTGCATTTAAGCCTAAGAAATGCTCTGTGACATGATATCCTTTTGTGGCAACCTATTGAAAGATCGTGATCACATTTTGGCCACTTTCAAAAATGGGCCTTAGGTGCAATAGTTAGTCTATAGTTTTGGTTTAGGAACAATTTATTCAGTTTTTTGCTAAAAGTACTATTAATTAAAAAAAATGGGACATACAATAGACAGAAAAGCACCTAGCATTTTGAGAAAATTAATAGCATGAGACTTGCATTCAGTTAATTGTATTGATTTTTCTTTTCCAAAAACATATTTGTGAGACTCGCAAATAATAATCTACCGAACTAAAAGAAGAGCTTTTTTTTATTACTTTTTCATAATACAAGTATATTTTAAAACACTTTTAATAAAAAAATAATTACTAAAAATTAAATAAACTAATGTCAAATACACACAAAATACAACTACAAGGGTTCAAGCTCATAAACTCATACTCCTGTAAGTATTGATGTTAGGATTGAAGAAAGACCACATTTGTTGTTGGATATTGTATACAAAGATTTACTACGATGATCAATAAAATATGTTTTTTTGTTTTTTTTGTTTGATACCAATGAAACATAATCATTACAAAAGGTCTGGAATAATCCAGCTATGGTGTCCTGGGTTGGTTGCTGCTAGTTCAGCTATACAAAAAAACTGAGCCCAAAGGCTTTACAAACAATACCCTGATGCTTTAAGGCTCTAAGATCAGCAACCATAGCCGGATTGCCCTATCCTGCCATCTGTTAGCACATAAAGAGTTACAAGCCTGCACTACACTACTATTAACAGAAACAAAAATCTGCAGAAACCTAAAACGTCACATTTTTTTTCCTCATTCTAAAATCTAGGCATAATAAAGTCGCTAGAAAGAGCTGAAGCACAATGAACTGAAATCAATAAAATAGAATTTATAAAAAAAAAAGGTACGATTTGTTTCTACATTCTAGGCACAAAGAGCATGTACAATGTACAAATTGTACATTCGGCCTTTCCTTGTTGGGATTTGGTCCATTTGGACTTTACACCTCTGCCTCGCTCACAGAGTCACAAATTATTTGTGTTTTTATTGTTTATTTCTGTTTGTACTTTGTACGCCATGGCCCATCTGTTTTTGTTTGGGTTTGCTCTTTTTACAATTGTTGCTGGGTAAAAGTTATAAATCTATAAATATATGAACTATAGTGCATATTTAAAATAAATAAATAAATAAAGTAGACGTCATTCATTGACTCATGCATATAAATTTATTGTGATTATGTGTACTTTTTTAGATATATTTGTATAATTTAACCTTTTTTTTTAAAAAAAAAATGTATAAAAAAATTATTTGAGTAATACTGCGTCAACAACATTATCAAAATAATTTCACAATAAATTCCAAATGACAAATTGTTATTTATTCTAATTTGGGTTCACCATTGAAGTCATTTTTTTATTCACTAATAATAACTTACTATTTATAATTTATTGTAAAAATATTGTGGATGTAGTATTGGAATTTAGGTGTGGCTTACCTTCAATACTTTTTTAATTGGAATTTCCTTTTATTTTAATAAGAGACTGTCATATCACCCAATACTTAAATAAAACGTAGAGATTAAAATTCACTATCACTTATCATTGTATATTTAAAACAAATGGATATGTCCAATTAAAAAAGTACTAAAAGTAAGTCAAACCTTTTAAATATTAAACATGGTGCAAGATCAATAGAGAGGGAGCTGAAATTAGGGCAATAAATTGTACTATTGATCAACTAAATCTTTTAACTGCTAGGACCTAGCTAGGAGTTTGATAATGCATGGCATCCTCCTATTCCTAGTCATGTGGACATAAATCATAATCAAACTAACTTTACACGTATTTGCTTTTAGAAAAAAAAAATGATAAAATGTAATAATTTTAATTTAGTTTTTTGAGTTATATAATGTTAGTAGTGGTTATATATTTATTTAATTTAGTGAGAATTCTTAGAATTTGTTGTATATGAATCTCATAAAAACATATCAAGAATAATTTTGTGAAACATATCAATTATAACTACTTGCATTTTCTTTTCTTTTCTTTATTTGTGGAGGGAGTTAAGCAAGCTAAAATCTAAATGGTTCACAATTATGAGTTTAGAGTACCACACTCCTTAATCAATTTAAAATATTTTGCATAACTTGCAGAGGACCCTGGTCCACAAAGCCTTAAATATATGAGTACACTGAAAACTACATGTATCAGTTCATCAAAACAAAAAAAAAACCTACATGCATGTATGAAAATTTATAAGTTACCCAGTTAGTTAAACTTAACTAACACATTAGCAGGGAACACAATTTTTTTTGTCACTTTAACAAGTCACATTTCTAATATAAAAAGTTAAATAATTCTAAGATTAACATTACACTCTTCTTTATAAATTTCTTACGAACTAGGTTGTGATGGACTATTTGTTACTTTCACATAAATTCATAATTTTTTTTCTTTATTTACTCACACTAATAGTTATAATTATAATAAAAATTGTGACTATGTTTGTAGTCCTAAATTTGTAATAAACTTAATACAATAATACTTATATTATCTG